>BSBM01000756.1:8372500-8680000 GCA_027924585.1 Larix kaempferi
GAAAGCAATGTTTCTATATTAAAATCTATGATTCTTTTAATCAGCCATACAACAAAACCTCCATTGCTCAACCCTGGACAACATTCCATAAAAGAAAACACCACTTCATCCACCAGAATACCAAAGGAGAAGTCACGCAAAAATGTTCCCCCAACAAAATCAGTCCCACTCACATTTGTTACAAAACCTATGGAAATGCAATCCTTGCTTTTTGAACACTTATGTAATAACTTAACTTTTTTCATAATAAAAGAAGATTTATTCTCAGTTGTTATGATATGTGCTACACTCGGTGAAGTAGAAGCTGGTATATCATTCACCTCATTCACACGAAGAGTAGACCCAATGTGGTTAATGATCTTAGATACAGGCCATTGAATATAACCACCAACATCCTCTTACAATGTATCTGCACCTTCTGATGGATAGGGCAATGGAAGACTTGCATTTAAACTTTAAAGTCTTGGTAACATTTACAATGATACATCCATCATGAATGTTGATATTATGCAATATTTTTCTTTCTAGAAAAGAGATTCCTTCAGCAACTTTCAATCCATTCAAAAGCAGGTCCACACATTGTTGAGTACCAAAATCCATTTCATAAACGATATCTGAAATATAAAATAACAGGACACATTGTTCATAACCAAAATCCAGTTCAAAAGCGATTTATGAAATATAAAATAACAGGAGCACATTAAAAATCATATTTATTTTAAACAAAGAATAATTTTTCCACTAGTATATATTATCAAATAAGTCAATTAGAAGGGTCGTATTAGAGATTCCTTCTTTCCCATCCTTGGAATGGAAGTCTTTGACTTATCCATTTTGTCATAAACAATACTCATAAAAGTATTTGGATTTTTTTGTGAAGCTAATCTGTGAGAATAATATACTTGGCGACAAATTGCGATATATTTTTTATGAGATGCTTGATTTCCTTGCAACCTTTCCACCTTAGCTGGATCAGTGGTCCCCATAATCCTATCCTGTATTGTAATGTACTCATTACACCTTGCAAATTAGTTTGATTTAGAAATTTTAACATCTTGAAAATGTTCTCTCATCACCTTGCTAAAGGAGGATTGCGATACTGGAGGAAAACCGATTCTTTCGATTTCATCATTAGCCATTTTTCACAACAAACCATGGGACATATTAGATGGTAATAATTTCAAGTTTGTACTTGTTCCATATTCACTAATTAATCGTGTAAGATGTGGAGATTTGTTTGAATTCTCTTCTACAACTTTATTTATAGTATCTACTAGTGCAGCAGTGTTCACCCTAGATTTTTCCAAGCCACTGTTAACATGCACATCTCTCACATCACCATTCAAGAACATGCTTTTATAATTGTAGAAAGTGATCCTTTTTATCCCATGGAATTTATACCATGCATTTTGAGAGACGTCTATTGTGTCTAATCTTATTGTAAACATGCTTCTTTTTCTGTCATCTCATTCTTTGGCCACATGAGCATTTGATCCCATAGAATTTATAACATACTGTCTTCTTGAATTTTCATTCATACTATGAAAATTATTCACACATTCAACTATTGATTGAAGTGAAATTTTTGGCCTACAAATATTTGAGCAACAATGTTCGGTGACAATTTTTGAAAGGAATGCATCCTGATCAATTCCAAGCCTGTAAGGTACTGATCTTGAATTTCTTTTGAAAATTTTAGTTCCAGCTTGCCGCTTTACAGAATTGTATGGCCTTGTTCCATTACCTTTAACATCTGTATATTCAAAATGGGGAGTACCTAGAAGGACCATCTGTAAATGACATTCTTCAAAAATATTCCAAAAGTTGACCATATCTTCATTTGTTTTCTTTTTAGTATAACATCCAAAGGAAAATCATTGAGGTCAAGCAAATTGTTTGCAGGCCATCTTATAAGAGAGCCTTCAAATACACTACCATCCTCGCAATTGCAGAAGACTTTATGAACTAAAATACCAAACTCACCAACATCTAGTGCTTTGAATTGTATAATGTCTCCCTAAAACACAGTTGAAACTATTCCCCGAGCAACATACCATGGCTTTAAATAGCATTGATGTATCAAATTAACTTTCTCTCCCACAAACTTGAGATTGTGATTTTCTCTTAATACTTTCATAGTAGTTTCAGATTGATTATTGTTGAAATTTCTTTCAACAGAAAGCAATGTTTCTATATTAAAATCTATGATTCTTTTAATTGGCCATACAACAAAACCTCCATTGCTCAACCCTGGACAACATTCCATAAAAGAAAACACCACTTCATCCACCAGAATACCAAAGGAGAAGTCACCCAAAAATGTTCCCCCAACAAAATCAGTCCCAATCACATTTGTTACAAAACCTATGGGAATGCAATCCTTGCTTTTTGAACACTTATGTAATAACTTAACTTTTTTCATAATAAAAGAAGATTTATTCTCAGTTGTTATGATATGTGCTACACTCGGTGAAGTAGAAGCTGGTATATCATTCACCTCATTGTCACGAAGAGTAGACCCAATGTGGTTAATGATCTCAGATACAGGCCATTGAATATAACCACCAACATCCTCTTACAATGTATCTGCACCTTCTGATGGATAGGGCAATGGAAGACTTGCATTTAAACTTTAAAGTCTTGGTAACATTTACAATGATACATCCATCATGAATGTTGATATTATGCAATATTTTTCTTTCTAGAAAAGAGATTCCTTCAGCAACTTTCAATCCATTCAAAAGCAGGTCCACACATTGTTGAGTACCAAAATCCATTTCATAAACGATATCTGAAATATAAAATAATAGGACACATTGTTCATAACCAAAATCCAGTTCAAAAGCGATTTATGAAATATAAAATAACAGGACCACATTAAAAATCATATTTATTTTAAACAAAGAATAATTTTTCCACTAGTATATATTATCAAATAAGTCAATTAGAAGGGTCGTATCACGTCCCCTCCCATCAATTCGATGCAAGGAAGGGAACATGATCCAATTATTGCATTTTTTATGTTTAATATTTTAAAAACAAAGAAGTTTAATTGTTAAATATTATATCATGGAATATGAGAGGTGCGGGGTCTAGTCGCCCCTAAATGATTTCTTGTTTCCAGATTGGTCCGACTTAGTCACCTCTACCATTCCTTAACGAGTGATCGCTTCCAGATTGGGTGGGATTAACTGCTATTGGTATCACCTTTCTTCCCTATCGGGCCTCGACTCCCAGGATCTTATGGGCCATGGCCTTTAGATCACTGTTGATTGGATAGATATGGGATACATAAATTACCATGCATCACTGGAGCTGCTTGGGCCAAACTATGAGGTTACAGGCAGATAATCAATATTTAAAAGAGGTATTGATGAAGTTGGGAAGCATTTTGATTGAGATAATGAAAAAATCAAAGTTCTTAGGAGTGGCAGAGGATCACACAGTTGCATAGATCTCGTCGAGAGATTTACAAGGGTACCGAGTTTTCCTAAAATGGACTTTGGATGAGAAAGCTAGGGGCCTGAGAAGTTATGCAGTTGAGCTTCCGACTTTTCAAACCCGCATTGCAGATTGCGGATTGCGGAAGTGACATTTTCCAGAGTCGGGAAAATTGGTGTTGCGCATTTCCGAGTTCCGCATTATGGATTGCGGATTGCGGAAATGATATTTTATGGAGTTGGGAAAATTGGCGTTCTGCATTTTCGAGTTCCGCATTGCGGATTGTGGATTGCGGAAGTGATATTTTCTGTAGTTAGGAAAATTGGCGTTCCGCATTTTGGAGTTCTGCATTGTGGATTGCGAAAGTGATATTTTCTGGAGATGGGAAAATATTTAATATACTATGGCTAGGACGACAATTCCCACATTCCGACTTCCACTGTAAATAGCAGGAATCTAGATATAAACTAAGTTATAATATATAATTTTTTTTATGTCTAGACTTCAAATTTTCCGAATGGAAGGATTGAACGCCCCTTTGTTTAGTGGATAATTGTGAACACCTATATCCAACATTTATATATACCCAGAATGACGAACACAAGAAGGATCGACCAACCCTTCTTGTAGTCTAGAAAGATTATGAAAAGAATACTGGGCAGAAGAAGCGTCTCCCGCCCATTCATTTATGAGGGAATTTTAAAAATATTCAACCTATGAATGCTAGGCTATCAATTCATGTATTTCCAAAATAGTGAACACGGGAAGAATACTGAGGACAACAAGGGTCGGCTGAGCCTTCATTTACAAGATAAATTTAAAAATATTTAATCTACGAATGCTATGTCAAAAATTCCCGATTTCCGAATTCTGTTGTAAATAGTAGGGACCCAGACATCATCTAAGTTATAACATATAAATTTTTTTGTCCCAACTTCCATTTTTCGACGAGAAGGATCGACCACCGCTTCGTTAAGTAGATAATTGTGAACAAATATATCCAACAATTCATCTATATCTTGAATGGCGAAAGAAATAAGGATCGACCAACTCTTCTTGCGTTCTAGAACTATTATGAATAGAATACCGGGAAGAAGAAGGGTCAGCCGCCCCTTCATTTATGAGGGAATTTTAAAATATTCAACCTACGAAGGATAAGACGTCAATTCATCTATATCTAAAATGTGAACATCGGAAGAATACTGAGCACAAGAAGGGTCGGCTGACCCTTCATTTATGAGAGAAGTGTAAAAATTGGACATTAGCTAAGTTATAACAAATACAAATTGTTTGTCCCAACTTCCGTTTTTCGATAAGAAGGATCAGACGCCCCTTCGTTTAGTAGATATTTGTGAAAACCTTTATCTAGCAATTGAACAGTATCTAGAATGGAGAACATGAGAAGGATCGACTGAACCTTCTTGCAGTCTCAAACTATAACGAAAAAGATTATTAGGACGAATAAGGGTCGCCCGCCCCTTCTTTTACAAGAGAATTGTAAAAATAGAACTTGGAGAAAGAGCAACCACTCTTTCTCTGTGGATATTTCTAGTTTCTAGCAAAATGTGCGAAGCAATGTTCCTATGAAATTTGTGTTTAGAGTGTCGATATCTACTTTTGCCACTCCTAAAAACTTATCCCTGGAGGAAGGAGCAGATTCTCTTTCTCCTCAGCATCTACTTCCAACACTCTGAAATAGAACAACTTGATGAAAGAGAGACCTCTCTTTCTCTGACAAAATTTCGACTTGCCAGCAAACTCTTTGTAGCAACACGTCTATAAAATTTGTTGTTAAAATGTCGATATCTAGTTTCCCAGGGTGACACGTAGAACACTCATATTGTGCCACATTGCATATTTGACTTGAAACATCTTTTGTATTTTTAGTTTTATTAAATAGTAAAGAGAAAGTAAGTTCAAGTAATAGGTGTCTTTGATTATTCCAGAATTGATAATATACAACTCAATACTTCATTTGTATAACTGTTGATTTATAACTGAAACTAACAACTAGATGCCTTAGTATTAAAGTATTAATAGAGAATGATTTTGTCCATTTTGAACATGTGATATTGAATCCAATCACAGAAAAATACCTTCAGCACTTTAGGTAACATTTTAATTCCCATTGTAGCTTTGGCAGTCGATAATCCTTCTTAGTTTGCCCCATAATTCACTTTGTGATTTTAAGCCATTTCTATAATCCTACGAATAGGTTTTAATTTTACCTGTATTAGCTTACAGTTATCGCTGTCAGAATCATTCCAACTAATGGCATCACTAGGTGCATTGTCATTACTGTTAAATTCCTTTTCCAACACAGTATCCTGCTAGAATTTTAATTAGCATTATGGCGTGTCTGGGAAGGCATGCATGTGTTGCTTGTTTTTGAAGTTATACATGGAATGGTGGAATAGTCCGATGCAAAGCTTACATGTTTGAGGAATAATGACTAATTGTTTTTGTGGTTGCAGGGGATGAGTCTACTGCTTCTATGTATACAAGTCGAAGATCCAATAAAATTTTAGTATTTTCTTACTCCTGCAAAGGAGATGATCTGATGAAGGATAAGGAGAATCTAAAACGTTCAGAGACTTTAAATTATTGTGAACTTGAAAATGTCATTGGATTGATTTTTGACAACCATGGAAGGTATGGATTTTGAGCTTGGAGGCTGAATAAGCATGCTCTGTTATAGATTTAGATTTATGGTTTGAATAATATGAATACCTACAATTGAAAAACTAGCAGTCGATTCTTGAAACCATTCTTACTTCTCTAGCCTCCCAACACTCTTATCGATTCCACCTCAGCCAAAGCAAACCTTGGTCCTCAGGGAAAACAAAGTTCCAAATTAGAAAACACAGAGTACCTCGATCCTCAGGGAAAACAAAGTTCCAAACTGGAAAACACAGGGTACCTCGGTCCTTAGGGAAAATAGAGCTCCAAACTGGAAAACACAGAGTTTGAACTTTTAGTTTCAATGTAGGCAGTGGGCGGTAGGTATCCTGTATCAATGCAGGCATTAGGCGTCCCACGACAGTAAGCCAACTTCCTTATACAACAATCCATATTCAAGAGTAAATTTTTCAATTACATGATTGACTTGCAACCCACCAGCAATTAATAACTCAAATTGACAAAACGATTCGTTTCCTTAAAAACAATTTCGTCATTCTAGAAACAAGAACGAGCATAGAAAACGACCGTTTTCGTTCCGTCCTCGTCTTTACTTCGTTTTTGCAAAAAACCGCAATCCTCTGTCACGTTTATGGTAATGTAGCCAACAACAGAGAAAAAATAAATGATGCATTATAAATAAAGGATTAATGGGATTCGAGATCAGGAACATAGGAAAATGATTTAAAAAATAAGAAGATTAAGAGGGATTAATGGGAATAGGGGCCAAGAACACAACAAAAATATTTTAAAAAATTATAGATTGAGGTCAAGCAGCTACCGCAGGAGACATAGGAGAAATAAATTTGGAGGTGGAGGTACTGTACATTCAGACACCAACTGACCAATTATTTCTGATACAAGACTTTAGGTTTGTCTTCAAGATTTGTTTGAAAAGGATAAGGAGAATATATTCCAGAAGGTGTTGTTAGAATTGGATGGCCTTCTCAATGATAATAATGGAGAGGCATTGCAAAGTCTATAAACAAAAGTATATATATATATACACATGCACATAAAAGTCTATAAACAAAAGTCTATATATATAAACAAAAGTCTATATATATAAACAGAAGTTTCATACTTCATGCATAATAAAGTCTATAAACAAGTAAGTATATAGATACCAACGATACATGATATATAATAAACAAGCGATACATGATACATAGATACCAGCGATACATGATACATGATATATAAAATAGTTAATAAGTCAAGAAGTATTCTATTACACAAGACCAAGTACAATACAACACAATCTCTTAGTGTCAACCAAGTACAGTACAATACAATGTCTCAGTGCCTCCTGGAGCTGGATAAACATATGAACTTCACTGCGACTGTCAACATGGGTGTTCTTATGGTCAACATCGGTGTCCTTACTGTCAACATGTCGACTCTTGCTGTCAACATGGGTATTTTTGTTGTCAACATGGCTATTCATGCTGTCAGCATGGCCATTCTTGCTTTCAACAAGGACATTCTTCCTGTCAACATGGATCTTCTTGCTGCTATCAATATGGATCTTCTTGCTGTCAACATCGGTATTTTCGCTGTCAATTAGGCTATTCCGAGACGACTGCTGGAAGCCTAAAGTTGACGACGGTGGAAGCTCATGTTGTTTTAGAGAAGTGTCCCAAGAAAAATTTACCACGACCACCAATCAATATTGGTGGCATGGAAAAGAAAGCCAAATCCTGGTCTTGGGGCTTCGAGAGTGCTCAAAATGCCCATATATCATGGTGTGGTGAGGATTTTTCAGGGAAGATAAATCAAAATGTTCATATATCACAAAGAGAACTGGGGAGCAACCAAAAGACTCAAGTATTTATGATAAAACAACAAAGGAAACAAAACAAAGGCGCTAAAGAAGAGTGCCATGACTTCTCGAAGATTTCGTTTTGATGCGATATGGGGTATGTTTTAGCCTATATATAGTGAGTGGCTAGTGAATTGTTCAATTGATTGGGATGGGAGGGATGGGGAACGATAATTACAACAGTATGGAGGGACCGTTATTTTCTATTTTTTCATTTGAAGGATAAGGAAATTTACTATATTATATAATACTGTCCATTCTTTTTATGAGATTTCATTATTTTTATAAGATTTTTTATCTACGCCATTGCAATAAAAAGTAAAATGTTTCTATTTACAAAAAACAAAAAGAAATAAAGTTTCTCTTTAAAAAGTAAAATGTTTCTATTTAAAAAAACAAAAACAAAAAGTAAAATGTTTCTATTTAAAAAAAAACAAAAAGAAAGAATGTTTCTTTTTAAAAAGTAAAATGTTTCTATTAAAAAAACAAAAAGAAAGAATGTTTCTCTTTAAAAATGGGTAGTAATTGTGTTGGTCATTTTGATGTCAACAGTAGTGCTCATTATCGGACCTATTAACTTTAACTTTATGGAGATTCAAATTCAACAAGCCCACTATTAAACATGCTTTATATTAAAATAATTCTTACAGATACATAAAAATCAGTAGAAGCTATTCCGGGTTAAAACATGTCAACTTCGCCGCATTACACAGAGATGGAATTTACTTCGATCTTTCACCTTTTATAGAGCTTGGACTCTTTATACATTTCACGACTACAAGCTTGAGATCACAACCGAAGACTCTTTTACTACATGATTTATATTAAAAAATTTCTTACTAAGACATAAAAATCAGTAGAACTTATTCCTAGTTAAAACAATGCAACTTCGTCGCATTACACAGAGATTGAATTTACTTCAATCTTTCACCTTTTACAAAGCTTGGGCTCTTAATACATTTCACCACTACGAGCTTGAGCTCACAAACAGAGACTCTTATCCTACATATACATAGGTTCTTCTCCTACATATACACATACTTGATTTTTGCTTCAGTTGGAAGCTACTGAGTCACATTAGAGACAAATCCCGGTCTTGGGTCTTCGACAATGCTTGAAATTCCCATATATCATGGTGTGGTGAGGATCTGTTAGGGAACTGCTGTCGAAATGATCATAGATCATGAAGAGAACTGGGGAGCGACCATAAGACTCAAGTATTTATGATAAAACAATAAAGGAAATGGAACAGAGGCGGTAAAGAAGAGTTCCATGACTTCCCGATGATTTCATTTTGCTGCGATATGGGGTATGGTTTAGCATTTATATAGTGAGTGGCTAGTGAATTGGTGAATTGAATTGGATGTTACAGATGGGGAATGGTAATTATCATAGTATGGCGGGATGGTGGTCATAGATATCATTTGTACCGAATATAGATTTTGCTGGTGTAATTGTACATGTATCACTCCAATCGATGCCTTGAGAAAGGATTGTATGTTGACATGGCGATGGTTTATACAATGAAATTCTGAAATGGCGGTTATCCTGACGGTGCTAATGGTGAATGATGGATTTTATCACATGTGTGAAGAAAAATCTCATCATGCCTTAGATTTTGCTGGAGTAATTGTACTGACCAGGCTTGGAATTTCAAATTCTACTAGCCTGTCAACAAATATTTGATGACGGTTAAACTTTTAGAGTGCCTTTCATTTTACATTTTATGAAAATTCATACCTGCCAATTTTTTTCATATATATATATTTCATAATGCAATTTCCTTCTATTCAATTTGAACCTACTCTTATGCTTCTTGGATAGATAATCCATTAAAAAATAAAACCTGACTTGAAACTAGCCTTGTCCTTTATGACAGTATTTTTATGGATATACAATCCATTAAAAAATAAAATTTTACTTGAAACTAGCCTTGTCCTTTATGACCGGATATGGGTAGATAATCCACTAAAAAATAAACATGACTATTTAACAGTAATATACCAACCTCGATGATAATCCAAAACTCCCCACATATCCTCCAAATCTATATACACATTGAGCCTTCACCAAGTATGCTCATTCCTCCAAATATCTATACACATTGAAACTTCACCAAGTATGCTCATTTCAGTCTCTTAGAATACATAATTATATGTGTCTATAGCTCACTGCTTTCTCTGTAGTCTCTGTTGGTGCTTTCGCATGACCTGCCTCAATAACTCTCTATCTTGAGCCTTGGGGCCTTCGACCAAATCTTATTTTTGGTGATAAAATATTTTACAAAATTCATGACCAAGTGAAGTCCAAGTGGAATCCCATGCCAATGCTTTTAAGAATTGGCCTTTAAACCAAGAGATAGATGCATGCATGCTATCGGAGATGCGACAGAACTTTATGCCAGATGTTATAAGCCCGTGTCACCTCTGGTTGAATTCTCTTTTTTGTTTAAATAGCTTCCAATAGAAACAAATTCCATTCTGACAGTCTTAAGAGTTTATTGAGAAGAAAGGCACAAACATTCATTCTTCCCCATGTCACTTTTAGTTGAATTCTCTTTTTTGTTTAAATAACTGCCAATAGAAACAACTTCCTTTCCAGGAGTCTTAAGAGTTCGGTGAGAAGAAAATCTCAAACATTCATTCTTCCATCAAGTTCCTACCCTATGGTTAAGCCTACTAATTAGTAATATGCCAACCTCAATGATAATCCAAAGCTCCCAGCATATCCTCCAAATCTCTACACACATTGAGCCTTGGAAAAATATAGAATGGAGATTTCTTAATTTGAACAAAGCAGTTACGTTGACTACATGTGAATCCTAATTATCAATCAACATTCATATTTAAGCATCGTAAAAATTTATTGACAAAAAATTTTCAAATAAAAACAAGGGATATTAAAAAAACAATATTTAAATAAAATAAAATGTTAAGTAACTTATAAACAACATATTCTATGAAGTAAGTTATTTCCCGATTGAAAATCAAAGAACTCCATATTGATCGTTCTCTAGACGACATCTTTGCAAATAGTTCAATAACCTTTGGACTAACATTAGCAAATAGTTCAATAACTTTGCAATGTTGATGAATATGCTATGTAATCATTTTGTAACTAGTTGAGGTTTAAGTGTTTACCTTTGAAAGTGAATAGTGGCCATTGCAAAAAAACATCAAGATTGGCACAAGGCCTTCATACATCTCACAAATAGTGATCTACACAATGACAAATTGTATGAACAATGATCTGCACAATGAATATATCTGATTAGAACTATACAAGCAATAAGATCTACATAGTGGAAAATTGTATGAACAATGATCTGCATAGTGAATATTATCCAATTATAACTATAAAAGCAATAAGCAGTGAAGGTAAAGTTGCATCACAAAATTGAAGATATAAAATACTAGTAGAAAGATCAATTATATGAGCAATGATCTGCACAGTGAGTATTATCCGATTAGAACTATAAAAGCAATAATCAGTGAAGGTAAAGTTGCATCACAAAACTGAAGATATAAAATACTAGTAGAAAGATCAATTGTATGAACAATGATCTGCACAGTGAGTATTATCCGATTAGAACTATAAAAACAATAAGTAGTGAAGGTAAAGTTGCATCACAAAACTGAAGATATAAAATACTAGTAGAAAGATCCCATATTGTGTTTTAATGACATCAAATGTGTTTTAATCAGAATGGGTCTCCCTTATGAAGAAAATGACATAGCATAAAATGGACCTCACAGTGCCTCACACTGAAATTATGCTCCGTTTTGTTACCTTGAATGAAAGCATAGCATTTTCATAATAGAGGCAACATAAGCATTTATGAAAACATGAAAGAGAGTCAAATAGTACTTATATACATGGCACATAATCCAGTGAATAATAAAATTTGGAGGGGAGCTCACGCTGGAAAAAAATGAGCCTAGCTCCAAAATTTTATCAACAACAATTTTTTTAAATGTTTTTTACATCTGCCAGGTTTTTATGTCTCATAAATAACACAATGCCCAAGCTTTAGCATGTGGAAATAAGCCAAAATGCTAAGGACCAGTGGCCAGAACTGTTTTATCACCCATTATGGGTCGAAGGAGGTATTATAATTTATGACAGGTAAGCAAAGTAGTTGAACGTCAAATTGACGGGATGCAATTTTTTAAATCGGTAGATACTAACGTGCCAAAACTAGATCCACCTTTCAAATACGTATTTGAAAGAGAAAAAAGTTTTGTAGGTCATCAATTTCCAGGCCTGGTATCGACTGTATATTTTGCTGGAGTAATTGTACAATTATATAGAAGTTCATGACATTATGTCTTGTCACAAAATTTTACCTCGCCAAGGACTTCACTTCGACGGGAATTCCTTCGCAGATTTTTAAATTATTCAAATGCTCTGCAACTTGATATGTAAATTTACAAATTAACATATAAATATTATCAAAAGGATGATTGTTTCATAATTATTCAACATTAAGTGATATAGACCTAGCAAAAACATTTACTGATCATAACCTACACATAAGTCTTATGGTGAAAAATCAACACAGAGATCTATGTGTGTTACATCTAAACAATATAAAATAGGATCGTTAAAAGCATGACTGAAATAAGGAACCAGAATGCATCAAATACACTTAATACATGTAAAAAAATAAAGCAAAAGGTGTTGGGCGTGGCCCAAGTGGCACAATTTTTGGCAAAGCAAAGTCCAAGTAAGCACAGTGGAAAAGTGAAGTCCAAGTAAGTGTAGTGGGAAAGTGAAGTCCAAGCATGGCGTAGTTTTGATGATGCGTAGAGCCAGCGCAACAGTTATTTTTGGAAGTGAAGTACAAGCAAAGATAGGTCCAATAGAGACCTATTCTGGGTAAGCCACTTCGCAGAATCCCATGAGCAGGGTAAGGAGCGGCGCAGAAATGGACGAAAGCAATCTATCGGACCAAAGCGGCGGAAATCGTTAGAAGCAGAACGACAGGACGATATTGACAGATGAAGCAGAGTGACAGAAAGGGACATGCAAGAACGTAGCCAGAGCCGCGCAGTTAGAACTGCGGCTGTTAGAGCTAGAAGCAGCACAGAAAGGCGGCCGAAGGCAAGTGAAGTGGTTTTTCGACTACGACAGGTCGGGTTATCAAGGTAATCATGCAACTTTTGGGGGATTTTTGAAGAGTTTTTGGACCACAATCATTGTAAATACATGACCCTCAAGAACAATCTATAAAAGGGGCAATTTTGTAAGGGAAGGGTTGGTCTTCATTGGTCTTTTGTTGATCTTATGTTGGTCATTATTGTATTGTAAAAAGGATCTGTAGCTGTGTGCCTAGAGACCCGTTGAAGAGAGAAAGAGGCTATGCAACTGTGTGTGCAGAGACCCACTATAGAGAGAAGAGTCTGTAGCTGAGTGCGCAGAATGGAATTGTTGACCCTTCCCATTAATATAAACAATAGTTCCCGTGGACGTAGCTCCCATCCTGGGGGTGAACCACGTAAATAAGTGTGTTATGTGATTGAATGAATGTGATTGTGTATGCTTATGTTTATGTTTACATTCATACTTACATTTATGTGTGTTCGCACTCTTATATGTATGTCCACATGTATGGTTGATGAGAATAATATGCTAAGTCCAAAACATATATGAATAAATGAGCCAGCGATTCTGAGTATGTTGAATGCATAAGTTATTTGGGTAAACACTAAGTCAGCGAAGTCTGTAATATGTGTGATTCCTTAGAAGAATAGTCTTGGATTTGTGTTGTTGTATTGCATTGTATAGTATAAGTTGCGAAGTGCGCAGTCCCATATGTGCACAGTAATCACAAAGGATATGCGAAGTCAGGAGAAATTCAATCGCACCAATTTCATCACCGTGCATCACCTAATTACAGAAAACTGCTTTTGTAATCTCCCATAACTTCGCCTTGAGTGAGACCTCAGCCTGTTCACAAGTTGTTGCTGAAAGGGAAGGTGTAGAAGTGACATTATTGGCCCCATCACTCCATAGAACCTGGGTCAGTACAAGAAAGTTAAATAATGAGGTAGCGAGCCAACAAATGGTTTCGTTGCCACGCTTGAACTGGTGATGTGCTCTGATAATTGGAATCCAGAGAGGACAGAGATACAGATCTGGGTAACTAAGATAGAGAACGAGTTCGCGAAGAAAGAAAACAAGAATCCATGTTTGTCTATGGAAGAATGGTTACATAAATATATTTTCTCTGACATACATGAAATTTTCTTCACGTCCTTCAGAAATGAGCTACACGAGTGGATATTGAGGCTCCCAGAGCGAAAAAATTGCTTTAAAGGTAGAGAATCTACAGCGGGACTCCAAAACCGATTCAGAGACTTAAAGCAGTGGATATCCCAATCTCAAGAGTAGTAGAATTTTGGTTGGACAGTGTACTAGAAGGATACGTTACAAAATTTTCTATGGACACTCTGAAGTATTACATCGCAGCAGAGGCATATTTCTTCAAAGGATTAAGAGGTAAGTACCTGAAAAATATCAATCTTTACATTAAAATGCTGTTAGCAGAGAAAGGTGTCTTAAGAATGTAATAATATTCCTATAAATTTGAATATGTAATGTTCAGTAATCTAGACAATGATACTGAGGAAAATATCTATACATTACGAAGTGGTAAAAGATACAAGTATAGTACTGGAAAGAGGTCTAATGAACATGAACCTCGCACCTCTTTAGAGACTGATTTAGGAAGTAATAGGGACTCATATTAGGTTGAGACTGATAGTGAAGCATATCCTAGAGTAAATACCTATCAGCCCATTACTCCGCATAAACCTCCAGCTGACGACATAAATACTACTAACCCACATAACAACAGTACTAGTAACACCGCAGGAACAAGTATTCAAAATGTTCCAATTAGTAGTGTACCTAAGACATCGCAGAACATTACACCTCCTAGAAGAAGAATGATATACGACATTAAGTTACCGATATTAAAAGGAACCGGTCTTGAGGACCCAGAGCAACATAGGTTTCTTTGTGAAGCCGTATGGAATGTTAAACAAGTACATGATGATGCTGTTAGACAAGCACAACTAGTTACGACATTTAGGGACATATTCTTAACATGGTTTATGAAGTACTCTGTTGGACATAATAGCAATATAATGGATATCAGAGTTGCACTCATCAGAGAGTTCAAAAAACATAAGTCAGAGTCACAGTGTATCACAGAGCTGAAAGAAATCAAGCAAAACCCGAGTGAGACAGCATGGGAATCTGACCAAAATTTCAAAGTGTTGTTAGATCAAGTGAGATTTGACATAGCACCACAACAGCACGAAGAATGGTTCATATATGCACTGTTTCCACACATCAAGTTACCATTGATGAAACAAAAAGTTACTTCGCATACAGAGGCCCTAGAAATTGCGATGAAACTAGACGCTTCGCCTATAGGAGAGACTAGCGTAGGAATCGTTCATATACGGTCCCAGCTAGAAAATTTGACTCTACAACTGCAAGATATGAAGAAAGGAAAAGAAACCAGAGAAGAGGTTTGGTGTACAAAGTGTAAAGGAGAAGGAGTACAACCTAAAGAACATTTTTCGGTATTTAGAGATTACATTGCTAGCGGAGCACAGAACCCAGTAAATCAACAGCAGGACCATGGTGTGAGATTTGCCGATGTAGAGGACATCGCCCAGAGGATTTCTACTTACTTCAGAAGTATGTGCAAACACCAAAGAACCTATACTACACATTTTGTAATTTAGTTGTCCACGATGATAAAAAATGTAGAGCATATGATGTCATGATGGAATAAAAACACGATGTCTACAGAGTTCAAGTGGAAACGTAGAAAAACGATGATAACAACCGTAGAGCATATGAACTCATGATGAAAAGAAAACACGATGTCTACAGAGTTCAAGGGGAAATGCAGAACAAGGAAACTGGATGAGTTGTATTAAAGACTGCAAAACATTACAACTTCCACAATACAACAGGTCTCCAGGTCTTTCTATCGACTGTTTTCCTTAGTTCCAACCCCCCCCACTCTATGAGATCTAAATCCCTTTAAATAATAATTACAAATTCACAAAGGGGAAAATATCCCACAGAGATAGGGATCATAAAATATTTTTTCAAGATTTTCCAAGGGAAGTTTGGCTCTTGGAAAATACATCCAACATATCTTCAATGCCTTGATACTGGGAATGCTCGAGTGATAACTAGGCTTTGCAAGTAAGAGACTCGATTTCCTATTTATTCAGCTTTTCCCATTCATGTACGAAGAGATTGATTTTCATTTCTGAGGCTATAGGTGTCTTAATCAACTCCTTTATCTGCGCAATGTGAAACTAATCTAGTTTCTCTTTGCATTCCTTCTCCTTCAAGTGCTTTTCTTCGACTTGTTTGATCATGATTTTGGGTGGAAGAGACTTCTCAATCTGATCTAATATAGGAAAGTTTAACAATGGAAATAAGCTGTCAGATGCAAACCATCTTTTACTGCAAACCTTCTGACCTTGTTCGATTGTGGATTCCACCGTGTCACATGCATTCTCCCAATGTTCAAGAGAAACCTTTACTCTCCCAAGCTTGAATTTTTACAAGATAGGAAGATCCTCGGTCTATATTTTATATACTTCTGCCACTCGATCACATCCACAAAAGATTTAGTTGCATCATTTATTTTCTGATTGTTATCATAAAGGACACCAGAATGATGTTCAAAAAATTTGTAGGTGTCCTGAATTTCACTTAACCCTTCAAATAACGGAACGAGCAAATTCTTGTGATCATCCTGAATTTTTAAAGCCAATTCAATGAATTATTCCTTAGAAAATTTTAATAAGGAAGAAGTAGCATCCATGTTCTGTGAATCTTTTAACTACTGCTCAAAAACTGTTATCTTCTCAACATGGCTTATATCCAACACTTGTGTTTCTTAAAGTTGTTGTTGGAGAGCTTCATTCTTTGCTTGCAGGATTTTGAGCTGATCCTCAAAATCATCCTTCAACCCTTGCAATTTGGATTGATGTTGCTCATCCATCTGTATTTGCCCTTGCTTGAGTTTCTGCAATTCCTACTCTACCTCAATCTCTTTATTAAGTGAGGCAACGAAATCATAGTTTTCCCTTGCAAAATCTCCCATGGCCGCAACTGTCTCAAGAGATTCCTTCTTAGCATTAGTAGAGGTTCTTTTCCATATAAATTGATTAGGGACAGTTCCCTACACTACAGTCCCTTCCCTATCTCTCTTAGTACCCTTTTTTACCACAAATTTCTCTGATCTGCTCCAAAAATATTCCCCCAAGGAAACTACTGCATCTTCTCCAAAGTACGCTATTGCTTCCATAATGGATGTAGACACTTCCAAAGTTGTGACCAGATTCACAAATTGGGATACAAAAGGAGTTGGAATAGACACGGTTATCTGGGGAGTGGAGGTGGAGGGTGTTGTAGCATTGGAGACTGATGGTACTGAGATGAAAGTGGTGGTTGAGGTGATAAGTTCAGTAGGTGCAACAGAAACTGGAATTACAACTAGATATGAAGGTGTAGTTTCAACAGGGACCAGAAGTGGTTCAATTGATGTGGATGGGGGGACTATAAGATTAAATTATGAGGTGGAAGAGACACTAGCCAGAATGTACAGGGGTGTAGAAGATGCCACAACAGTAGAAGTGATGATTCCAGGGAAATGAAATTTAGGGAAAGAGTCATAAACTGCTATATTTCCCAGTAGATCAGAGGGATTTCGAGTGACTAAAAGAACTTCAGGTAGACTGATAGGAATGGAAATAGGGCATGGGAATTTGGAAGGGAGTATCTCATATTCCACATCACTATCTTCAATGTGAAGCAAAGCAACCTTTGGTGCAGAACCTTCAACCTTTTGCTTCTTTACTAAAGTAGCAGTAGAAATGGTTTGAGTTTCTGAAGGTGTAGTTTCAACAGGGACCATAAGTGGTTCAATTGATGTGGATGGGGGGACTATAAGATTAAATGATGAGGTGGAAGAGACACTGAACGGAATTTCAATGGGTGTAGAATATGCCATAGTAGTAGAAGTGATGATTCCATGGAAATGAAATTTAGGGAAAGAGTCATCAACTACTATATTTTCCAATAGATCAGAGGGATTCCGAGTGAGTTAAATAACTTCAATAGGGAATGATAAGTTGGAAGGGAGTGTCTCATCTTCCACATCACTATATTCAATGTGAAGCAAATTTAACTTTGGTGCAGAACCTTCAACCTTTTGCTTCTTTACTGGAGTAGCTATAGCAATGGTATGAGTTTCAACCACTGAACCCATCAATGCTAAGCTCTTTTTCATCTCATCAACTGATTTTATGAGAGCATTGAGAGTAGCCAAAGGTTTAGGCCGCGGTATATCTTCAACAGGATCGTTCCCTTTGTCATCTGTTGGGTAAGTTAGAATCAAAGGAGTGTTGGCCGTGCTTTCTGAGCCTCCTTCTCCACTAACTCTTTCTTAGTTCTTTCATCAAGTGATAGTTCTAGCTTCCTATCCTGGAACACTTTGGTCTTGAGCTCTTGTTGATATTGGAACATGAATCTCTTCTCTTATGAGGAAGAAGTCCTGTTTAAAACTTCAGAGAAAGAACCAGCACCTTGATAAATAGAATCATCAGGACTGGTTTGATGAGTATAGGCACTTTTCATGTGTTCCTCTGTAAAATGGTTGTCCAAGAAGGATTTTGGGTCATGCATCCTCATGGGAGCCTCCCCAAGATTCAGAGTAGTAATTTTCTTTCCCGTCAAGGCAAAATGAGTTGAATTTTGAATCACCAAGGATCCAAGATTAAGGGGGAACTTAGACCACCCTCTCCTTTTAGCCCCAGTCAATTTTGGGAACACACCATCAATGACAGTCTGGAAAGAAATCTCCTCTAGCACCATCCCATCTGGGAAAATCCTGGGCAATAAATGTGCTATGTTGTTGCCCCAAATTCGGATGTAGGAGAAATATTCCCCCACATTCCAATCTCCCATCATAGAAATCAGTGTCTTGGCTTGGTATGAAAAGGTAGGAGCATCCTCCTTGAAGATAATTTGATAGATTGAGCCAATGAAATGGTCAAATATGTCATAGATGAGAGGTGTGCAAATTTGTCCTACCATAGTTAAGAGCAATATATATGGACTGGAGGTCCATCTATTGTCCAGTTCCATCTCATAGTGGTGAAAGAAAAAGCCGAGCAAAAAAATCCATAACATAGGCGGAGAAGTAAAATGTAGGCTTCCTCGAGGCAAGAGTCTTTTGGTATTTTTCTATTTCTTCCTTAAATTCCATTGATAAATCTGAGCCCAATTGAAATATTCCCGTGTAGTAAGAACATGATGGGCTAGAGGCATCCATTCTGGTTTAAAAACTGAACAATTCGATAACCCATATAGTCTACAGAGCATGGCTGCCAACAACAAGAAAGGTTCCTTGAACCAGGAGATGGGGTACAATTTGTTGGCTTTACGTGTAAAGCGCACAGGGTTTTCCATATAGGACTTCAACATTTCATCAAAATTGTGTAGGGTCACAACAACGTCCAGGAATTTCTTATTGAGCAGCTGTTGGGGTTTCCTGAGTGCATAGGCTCTAGCGAATACCTCATCTATGAAAGAGTACAGTTGGGTTCCAGCTCTGTCATTAAAGGAGCGGTCTGATGGATTCACATGGTCGATAATATATCTAATGGAATCGGTGTAGGGCATCATCGCAGGTATAGCTGCAACGGTGTGGAGTTAGAACTTGCTAATTTTTATGTAGGTAGGTTGGTTGCGTTGAATTTTTGAGAAATCATCGTTATCGAAAATAGAGTAAACCCTTGAACAGTCGAGGTAATAGGTTTCAAACACCCTCCCATTGGTATCCGAAAAAATGCCACTGTTTTGGTCTTTGTTCTTTAGTTCATTTATGGCATTTTTAGACATGGTGTTTTTCGACATGATGGATAGAAACTGAAAATTTCTGATGAAGGCGACAAGAAAAAAAAATAATTAAACGGATTTGAGTTTTAGAATTTGTGCAAATGATTGACAAAAGACCAGAACAACCTACCTGTAAAATCGATGAAGGAGGTAAATTCGTGAACAGAGTAAAAATCCGCAGTAAAATCCTTTCCCCAAAGTAAAAAATCGCAGTAAAAAGCATTCTCTAAGGGTAAAATTCGAAGTTTGAAAATGGTGAAAAGATAGTAAAAATTTGAAATATATAACACAAGATTACTTACGAAATCAATCCAGACTGTCGATCTCAAAGAAATAGACGGTTACGATCAAAATGAGGAAAAGCGAAAAAAAATTGCGACAGTGACTTTTTGAAAATTTTGTTTTGGATTCCACTATCCGCATTCCACATTGCGGGTTGCGGAATTGTAGAAGTGCGAATTTCAACTTGAGCGGTTTAATGTTTCTACAATCTGCAATCTGCAGTCGAGAAAGCAGAGTGGGGAAAATTATAGAAAAAATCAACCTTTCCGCAATCCGCATTGTGGGTTGGTCGACTTGGAATAAAGACAACAATCATGACACCCCATAAACAAGATAAGAAAATTTGAGATTCCCTTCATAATAAGTAGCTGGGGTTCCCATTTTAATTAATCGACGGACATGATTAGAACAAGAAAAAGCGGAAAAGAAATTGCGCAGGTGTTTTTTTGACAATTTTTTTATTATGGTTTCCGCAATTCGCAATTCGCATTGCGTGTTGTGGAATTGTGGAAGTACAGATTTCGAATTGAGTATTTTATTGTTTCCGCAATCCGCAGTCGGGAATGCGGAGTGAGAAATTTATAGGGAAAATTCAACCTTTCCGAAATCCTCCTTGTGGGTTGCAGAATGTGGGTTCGGAAAAGGAAAATGCAATTTCATTTTTTAGTTGGGTTTTCGATTTCTGCAATCCGCATTGCGGAATGCAGAAATGCGGAACTGAAAATGTGATTTTGTTGATTAAACATGCGGAATGAAAGATTTCAAAACTAAAAAAAAAGGAAATATTGCGAAAATGATGTATTTCAAAGGAAAAAACAAGGCTTTCCGAAACTCACAAAATGTAGAAAAACAAGAGTTATTCAACAATTTTATTGGATCCAAAGCATGGAAAAGTGAGAATGAAGACATCAATCAATCAACCCCATAATCAAGATGAAATAATTGGAGATTACCTCCCGAAATTAGTAACTGGGGATCTGATTTTATTAATAGTAGGGATTTGGGCATAAACTAAGTTCTAACATATAAAAAATGTTTGTCTCAACTTCAGTTTCCTGACAAGAAGGATCAGCCACACCTTCATTTAGTGGATTATTGTGATAACGTTTATCCAACAATTCCCTATATCTAGAATGGAGAATGCAAGAAGGATCGACCGGCCCTTCTTTGATTGGAGAGCTATTATGAAAAGAATAAGAGGTAGAAAAAGGGTCTCCTGCCCCTTCACTAATGAGGGAATTGTAAAATTATTCAACCTACTAAGGCTAGACCGTCAATTCATTTATATCCAAAATGGTGAACATTGGCATAATACTTACCACAACAAGGGTCAACCGACCCTTCATTTATGAGAGAAGTGTAAAAATATTTACTCTACAAAGGCTAGGCTAAGAATTCTAGACTTCCAACATCTGCTATAAATAGCAGGGATCTGCCCCTTTGCTTAGTAGAAAATTGTGAACACCCATATCCAACAATTCACCTATATCCAGAATGGAGAACACAAGAAGGATCGACTGACCCTTCTTGCATTCTAGAACTATTATAAATAGAGTATTGGGCAGAAGAAGGGTTGGCCGCCCCTTCCTTTATGAGGGAATTGTAAAAATAGACAACTTGGAGAAAGAGAGTCCTCTCTTTCTCTGAGAATATTTCCACTTGCAAGTAAATTGTGTGAAGCAATGTTCCTATGAAATTTGTGTTTAGAGTGCTGATATCTACTCTCGCCACTGCTAACAAAAATCCCTGGAGGAAGGAGCGGATGCTCTTTCTTCTCAACATCTAATTCAAACACCCTTTCTCTAAACACAAGTTTCAACTTGCCAGCAAACTCTTTCAAGGAATCTTTCTATAAATTTTGTTGTTAAAATGTCGATATCTAGCTTCCAGGGTGACACGTGGCATATTTGATTTTTAAAATTAGTTTATCTATTGTTTAAAAGAATATTACGGATATTAAAGGTACCATTTCAATAGAAACCTATGGATTCAAGTTATAGCAATTCCAATGCAAGAGTAGAAACATCGAGGGAAAAACCAAGATATACATGGCCTTCGATAATACTCTTTTTAGAATAATCCTATTAATAATGTTTTATTAAAAATTATTGGTTTCAAACTTAAAACTTATTCCATATTTAGATAACCATGTATATTATGCGAAGTAAAGTAAGGTGATTTACAAACATTACTTGGAAAATCAACACAACTCCATTTTCAAATCTATACAAAATAGCTAAAATGCACTTCCAAGAAAAATATGGTTCCTCGCTCAATCTGAAAAATGAAGTAAAATAATTATTAAATCATGTAAAATGAAATCCATGTGGGAATTCATTCTTTGTTAGCAGTAGTTTCACGAAAAGCAGTTGGAAAGAATTTTTTTTGGAAAAGACAGCCGTATGAGGAGAGAGGAAAACACAAACCCAACAAGACATGTAATTCTTCTTGCCATCATCTCTAAATTAGTTTATCTTCATTAATGTGTCTCCTGGAGTTTTTCTAGAGTTTTTCTCCTGTAAATAATCACTATGTCGAATTGATGGCCTGGATTTTTTTTTCTTTCATTATTTAAATTATCATCCAAAAGAAATTCAAAACTTTATCTAAATTGAAACATAATACATAAATCCAGACATAATCGATAAATAAGAGAGGTTAAGAATTTAGAGAAGAACAAAGAATTAAGAAAATTAATATTCAAAAAATTGCATATATTTTATTCAAATAGTAGGGATCCGGACATCATCACAGAGTTTAAAATTTTCAAAATGTAAAGTTTAAATTCTTTCAAAATACCCAGTTTAAATTCTTCAAAACGTAAAGTTTAAATTCTTTCAAATATAGAGTTAAGTTATTCAAAACAGAAAGTTTAAATCCTTTCCAAATATAGAGTACCAAAAGTACAACCCTTCAAAATACTTGCCGATACAAACTAAACATAAGGTCCTTGGAAAAAATCTCTCCCCTAAAATAACATAAAAGTAAACCTAAAATATTAAAGTTATTATGAAAATAACAAGAGACCATGGTGGGTGGGCCACGTGGTTCCCTCAGTAGTCAATCTCCATTGATTTGACCCCTGATGATCTTTCCTCTGAGGGAGTTGAGGGAGTTCTGATAGATGGAAGGGACTTTCCAGAACCTACCGAAGTCACTGGGCTCCCATCGGGATCACCTTGAGCTCGAGTGGGTTGATTTCGAATGGCTTTGTCGCATTGAAGGATGAGCCCTCACATTTGATTGATCAGTTGGTTTTTGTTACTTTCCAGCTTGTAGTCGATGGTATCCTCGATTGTCGTCTTCAAGGACTCCAAGTCCTCTTTGTCTCATTTCAAGCTTAGATTCTACTGAATCTCTGCTATCTCCTTTTCCAACTTATTGACTTTGTGGTGGGTGTTTGCATCAGTGAAGCTGGTCCTTCCGCGATTACTACCTCCCGCCATTATAAAACAAGGAGATAGGCCTAAAGAACTGCTGTAACAAAGATTCCCGTACAAGAGCTCGCGACCACTAAGTAGAGCGGTGGTTGGAATCCAGAGACTTCCCTTTTCTCTGACTTTAACAACTAGATGTTGAGGAGGGCCATTGGAGGAATAAAGAGTCGAAGAAAGAGCTAATTTAGACAAAATTTTTGGCAAACTCGAGGGAATAGGGGCAAATCCTATTTAAACGAGCAAAAATGATAAAAAAAAACAGAACACAGATCAGAAGAAATCCCCATAGCTGTCGAAATTAAATATCAAAGTAATTGAAAGAGTGTTATAGCGCGTTATAGGACATTAAGAGTCAAAGACGTTACCCGATAATTGGAAGAACTTACCCTAACTGACCTTTGATTTAACTGATGGGATTGATTGATAAATAGGGTTCATATTTGGGCTCATAAAATTTTCAAGTCCACTGTCGATCTTGGATGGGGCGATCCAATGGTAGAGGACAATTTCACTGGGTTAAGTTGTGCAGCGTTTAAAGCTCAAGATGTGATGCAAATTCTTTAAGAAATCTAGCTAAGCGCATGTTGAAGTCCACCGTCGATTTGGATTAATGAAGATCTAATAGTTTTGAATCATTTCACTGTTGAGAGATGCTGGAGGGTTATTTTAACGGATTGAGCACAGAATATTTGTAAATCTTAGTTGACCACCGGTTTGACATCCACTCTGTTGAAGAGACGTTTGGCAATGGTATATTTGGAGAACAATTTGGCCAAATTGCCAACTTTGGAGAATTGGCAAAATTGGTTAACTCTGCAAATTAGTAAGTCCTTACTAATTAAAACAAGATTGAAATACTATGAAGATCAATGATGAATTGATGCCATTATAAGGATCCAATATTTTTTTATGAAGAGGCATGATTTTCCTAAAAAACACAATGTTTCGAATAATAAAGTTCTTTGAAAAGATATATAACCATACAAGTCAAATGTACGAAGAGGACCAGAGGTGTCTCTGAAGTTTTGGTAATTGCATATCATAATCAAGAAAGAGGCCAGTGAGATAGATGAAGCATTACAAAAGTTCAAGCTGCCACTAAAGATACCAAAAATTGAAGTTAAAACTATTATAAATTAGAGGGTTGTTGGGTGGTGCTTGGGGCAGGTTAAGGCCTTCTAAGGGAATTATTGACTCCTTCCAGTCGTGGCTGGAGAATTAGGGTGTTGGGGCATTCTTGTCTATTGAGCAGGTAGAAAACCAGGGGTGTAAGAGCATCCTTTCTGTAGTGGCAGAAGAATCCATGAGATTAAGTTCTCCATCAAGTTGGTGCTTGTAAAACAATTTTGTATACAATTAGTTCATTATAAGAAAGCTTTGATGGTTTTACCTTTGAGGTTTCCATGATAAATTAGTGTGTTCAAATTATTAATTGTCTTATTCACATTACTTATGATTATTTAACTTGTTCTTAACACTAATTGTATATAAAAGGTTTGAAAAAGGCAATATTGATTTCCCCCCCACCTCTTAGTATTTTTGGATAAACCAACACCTACCGCATAGTGCCCTCTTCATCGAATAAGGTCCTGTGTAGTTGATGCTCTAGTGCCTCTGCTTAATATTTTAAGCTCTTGGGCCTATTGGCATAATTTTTTAAGCCCCCTAAGGTAAGCTTACTTCCCTTATACTTTTTAATCCTTCTTTGGACTCCAAACCTCATGAACTATTTACCCGATCTTTTTAGGTACTTGGGACAAAAATAATGCTAAGAATGGCGTCCCTTTGTGTAGATATTTTGTACCTTATCCCAAAGGAATTTACCTGATGAACACCTTCCAAATTTATCTTTCACATGATCATATATTCCATGCAAAATGATATCCATTTCCATTGCATTATTATTTGTTAGCTCCTTTGTGGCTGCAGTTTTTTGTAGTCTTTTTAGAGTGATGTAAGAATTTAGAACATATTTCCAAATATCAAAACCTTGTGCATTTAAATGGAGTCTCATTCTTATAATCCAATCAGATCAAAATTTGATCCATAGAATAGTCGAACCCCATCTGCAGAGTAGAGACTTTCATGTTCATCCATGTTCTCTAGAGATCTTTGGTCCAGCTATCAAACTATCTTGAAGGAATTGACTCCCTGATTTAACTGCACCAACTGGAAGGAGGCTCCAACACCCTAATTTATAGGCTTCAAACTGAAGGAAGCTCCAACTCCTCGGTTTACTAGATCCATCTGGAATGAGGCTATAACCCCCTAATTTATAGGCTCCAATCTTAATGAAGCTCCAACTTCTTGGTTTACTAGCTCCATCTAGAAGGAGGCTACAACCCCTTGGTTTTCATAATTTCCAACCTATAGATACAACTCTAGTCCTCATTAAATCCCAAATCAATAGTTTTACTAGCACCAATTGGAAGGAATCCCCAACTCCCTGAGATCACAAACACCAACCCAAAAGAGACTTCAATCTTATATCCTTGCTAGATCCTGCCACCCTGATATGAATAAGAAGAACAATATTCCACTTCCATTGTATCACGGTTTCCATCAACCTATACCTGTATCTATGTCCTTTTACCTGCATCATTGTCCCTGTACCTATATCTATAATTTCCACAATCATTGTATTTCTTTCACTATCACAATCCATGTTTGTCACAATGACACAATCATTGTCTCTATCACAATGCCACAAAAACTATCTCTGTCACAATGTCAACTTGTACATGCCTCAAATCTGTCCTCCAAGAATACCAGCATCTTCTTCCAAGATACACTTCAGATGTATAGCAGGACCATAAATATGCCTCCAAATAGTGTAATCAAATCCCATAAATAATCACCAATAGACTTCATCTATTTGCACCTTCAATTCCTTACATCATAGACCTCATAGTACATTCCAAAATCTTAGAGTGAACTCATGCCAATAACATTACCATGGAATATTTCAATACAATCACCAATAATATCTATGCCAAGATCATCATAGAATGTGCCAAGATAATCAACAAGATCATCATTAAGAATGCGGATCCAATGTGCCAACAAGTTTGTGATTCTGATACCATATGAGAATGTTATGCAAGATTTTGTCAATATCTCTATGACATTACCTCTAAGGGTCATTCTATGGAACATCATGGATCAAAATTTATAGTGAAAATGCCAAACTAACTTGTTTAAAGATTATTTTTGAGTCATTTAAAACTCCAGTCTTCCCAAGTACATAACTTCGAAAAATATAGAGAACCAAGATCTGAAATTTTAACCATGTGTTCTTAAAGATCTATTTTGCATCTCCTCCAAAGGGCACTATCTGAAACATTCTGTTGTAGAACTTACATGGAAAATTCCAAATTGACATGTTTGAAGGTTATTCAAAAACCCTAACTTTCTGAGGTCATATCTTTGGAACTATAGCAAATCGGCATCTGAAAAATTTATTGTAGGCACTCACAAGTCTTGACATGTCTCCATCCCATAAACATTTCACGGTCTGAAAATCCCAGAAACAAAGATATTCTAAAAATTCCAAGATGACCTAAAACAAAAAATACCAGGTAGAAATCATCGCAAAATGTCATCTTCCACTATAATTTCAACCTTCTTCACTTCATCTTGTGAGAATTCTATATAGGATCAACACCATGAAATAATTCTAATAGCCAAGAATCTTGAAGCAAAGAAGTAACTCAATTGATGGAAATATCATCTCATGTATTATTCCTCAATATGAATACAATATAATATACATCTCAAGAGAGGAAATAGAATTCCTTAAAGGCAAGTTGAAAAGCACAAAAAAGTAAGGCTTACTAAAAGCATAAAACCCCATAGGTGTCAAAAGCACTTTCCAAAAATTTATAAGGATCATGAATTGGCTATAGCTTTAGCTTTGGTTAATGTTACCTTTGCACTTTGTTGTCCACTTTCAAGTTGCCAAAGGTCTTCAAAGGAGTGGAGTTTGTTAATTAAGTGATTCAAGATAATATTTTTTGTATTCATGAACATATTTTTTAGATTCACTCCCTCTTTTGTGTTTATCGATCTCTATATTCATTGGACATTGCATAGATTGTATTTCATTTCCATCTAGCCTTGGTTTTTCTATTAGAAGTTTGATTACTTGTCAATTCAATCTCAACGGTTATGAATATTTTTCAAATGTTTTTTTCATATTGTCAGGTATTTTTTATGTTTCTAAAATTTCCTCTATATGGGATGTTGGTTTATTTGGGTTAGACATTGCTTATTAAAAGCTGTAGAGAGGAACAATGAAAATTTTGTCGTTTTTTTGAGAAATTGGATGTAGCCATGCCCAATACTCCAACTGCGTAGGGGTGAAACTTGAAACATATTTTATCTTGGGTAATTCATCCTCATTGTCGTTTCCACCTCATTTTCTTCACTATGCATTCGTGATTCTTCCAACAGGCTCCTTAAAAAAATCTACTTCAACATTTTCATTCGTGATTCATCCAATGGGATCCTTATATGATTGGGATAATGTGAAATTACAGGTATGTGAAGAATTTTGCACTATGTATTGGAGTTTCAAGTATGTGTAGCATTGTTGGCTTACTACTTGTTCATTAACTTTCTTGTACTGACCCAGGTTTGACATTGTTAGGGAACCAATAATACCACTTCTCCATCGGCCCTTTCGGCAACAACCTGCGAACATGATGAGGTTTCACGCAAGGCGAAGTTATGGGGGATTACAGAAGAACGTTTCTGTAATCAGGTGATGCATGGTTATGGAACTGGCTCGGGTGAAGCACTCCCAACTTCACATATACTTCGTTATTACTATGCACATATGAGACTACGCACTTCGCAGTTCCTACAATACAACAACGCACCTTCGGGATGGCGCTTCACTTTGCAATTGCACACTTTACAGACTTCGCTGATTTAGTGTTTATCCAAATAATTTTTACATTCTACATGGTCAGAATTAATTGCATATTCCTCTCTACAGGTTGTATACTTAACATATTATTCTCATCCACCATACATGTGAAAATACCTATAAAAGCACAAACACACATAAGACATTCCCTTACAAAATTTTCCCTTTTATAGATCGTGCCCAAAAGTCACGTCTTTACAATGATTGTGGGACAAAAACCCTATAGTACCAAAAATCCCTCAAAAGTGGTGTGGTTACCCCGCTAGCCCGACCTGTCATAGTCGACAACTACTTCACTTGGCTTCGGCTGCCTTTTTGCACTGCTTTGGTTCTGACGCCTCTATGACAGCTGCAGTATAGATGAAATGACTCTAACTACATACTGACATGTCCCTTTCCGCTACTCTGGCTCTTCTGTTGCTGTTGATCCGTTGTTCTTCCTCTAACGGTTTCTGCCGCCCTGGCTGCCTCAGCTGTCCTGGTCATCCTTAGTACTCATCTTACTAAGGCGAAAAGTCCCTTTTTGTCTGACAGCACGTCATGCCATACCCTTCGCTTTGGAAATACGGAGACACTTTCCCAAAATTAGGTCATTACCAGCCTTCGCTGAATTTGTACTACCTTGAAGCTGCTGTAATTTTACTTCACTTCATCATAGCTTCGCTAATCCCAAAAAATGCTCTAAATTGTCCTCAAGCTATGTCTCGTCAAAACCGTGCTTCTCTTGAGTATTTTTATCACAATTGCGTGAACCTTGGAAAAACTGTAATATCTTGGCCAAGATATGACCAAAATATCAACTCAATTTCACTTTTTTATTAACATTTACTTGGTAAATTTTGCAATCTTTTTCTCAAGAAGAGCATGAAGTAAGTGATGGGGAATGGATCTTGAGATGAGGACAGTGGGATTAAATTTCAATTCTGGAAAATGTATGGGCTGAGGTGCAGCAGCAAGTCAGGAGGTCAGATCAGAGATGTCCTATGCACCATGTACCAGAACCATTCACTTTTCAACAACACTGTGCACTGTTTCCTACTTCGAGGCTTCCTGAGAAGATGGCATATGAATACTAGACAAGTGGGGTTCCTGGGAATTAATGGAAGAGGTAATATAATTCAAATAAGTTCAGGTGATGTTCTAGAAAGTGTTTGAACAGACTTGGGAAAGTTTGGGAAGAATTGGGGTTAAAGAGCCCAACCGGGATTGCCAAGCTAGTAATTTTCCATGCTTTCCAAACTAGGGTTAAAGGATTCCAAATTGTCAAATTAGGGACTGATATGTGAATTATATTGAATAATTAACCTACTGCAATAGACGGGAGGTAAAATGTATTCTTTGAGATCTACAATAAATTTAGCAAAACTAGTATAGAAAAACCTCCCAACGAGCTAGTCTTGGATTTTATCTTAATAAATGACTTCCATTAAATGATTACTCTATTTTGATATGTTATGCAGCTCTGATATAATTTTAAGAACAGTAATAAACTGAAATTGATATAACAAAACCCTTATTTTATTGTAGTGGCTTCCTTCTCAAAACATAGTGCCTCACAGGCTATAAATTGCATTACAATGATGGAGAAGATGAAGAGAGAGAGGGATTTTTACAGTAGCTCTATTCTAATGTAATGATAAGACCCTCTATAGATCATAGTCTGATTTGTATTCTCCTACTTCTACTGAACTTCACTGGTGTGCCCTCCTTCAACTAGTTGTCTCCACCAGGGGAAACACCTCTAGATTTGGCTGAGCGAGCTGGAGCAATGGAAGAGGCGTGGAATATCAGGTCTAAAGTTGACCTATGGACATGGAATCCTCTGATATCTTTTGGTAACAAATTCTGGAGCTCACTGGAGTTCTTGGGCAATCTCCTCGTTAACTATCTTCTTCTGTTGGTGAACCTCCTCCAAAACTAGCTGCAATTCTTTTGCACTGGTAGCCTCCTCTTCAATCTGACATTAATTCTTCAATGCTGATCTGAACTGGATGTTACTGGCTGTAATAATAGTTGCTGGACCTGAATAATGCTCACAGGAAAATATGGACCTTGGGGCACATCTCCCAAGAAGAACTATTGAGGCACATCACTCAACTAGAGGGCTCAGAGCTCTCATACACAAATTCTAACAATGATCAAAAGTTCTTGAATGAAGTTGGAAACCTTCTTAAATAGAATTCATGTTGACCTATTGAGAAATTTACTTATCTTGGTGACCTGTGAGAATAGGTCACCCATGAGTGGACATACTTTCCTTGCCTTCCTTGCTTGCTTTGCTTTGGCTTTCCTTCTTTTTTCCTCTTTTTCTGACTTTCCTTCTTTTATGAACTTTCCTGCTTTTCATACTTTCCCGCTTTCTGGATTTATGCTGCTTTTCTTAAAATATTCCTCTTTTCTCATTTTTGGCAACAATTTTGGACTCTAGTGCTTACTTGACTTCTACTCCAAGTAATTCCTCCAACCTTATCCACTAATTCGAATTGGTGAACCAATTTCACCATTTATTCAGCATAACAAATAAAATATTAATAAATGAGGATAATTAATAAAATTAATCAATTTCTTCTCCAAAATTCAAAACCATTAATTATTTAATTAAACTTATATTGTTGGCTCAAAAATCCCCAATTAATTAATAAATCACCTTAGCACTTAGTTTGGGGGTTAATAACTTCATGGGGATCCCACCTTATCCATTTAATTCCTCAAATTCACCCTTAGGCATGTTCTGTTAGTAAATTTATTCATACATTCATTAAATAATTAATTAATTAATGCCTAGGTGACTTAGGATAAAATCATCCCCATGGACTATAGCAAAATTTGGGGACATGACAGTCCTCCCTTCCCAAGATTGCTTGTCCTCAAGCAATGTTAGTATTCCACCAAGCTTCTGCTGCACCATTCTGATTATAATTGTCCCCATCCACTGAATAGTATGAAAATTAAACTTGGGCCTTAAAAAAAATGACTATGAAAGGAAAATAAAATCTGCACTATAATTTAGATTTGCAATTAACCAACAAATGAACAAAATTTTCAACCTAGTTAGGATAACTTGAGTAGAATTCCTGGATCCCATTGTTTCTCCTGCAAGGACCAAGATTTTTCTGTCACCTTTGGAAATCTGTCACTCCAATGAATGCCAAGGTCCCAAAGTATCAACTGCATTTTCCCAATCTTCAGAATCAATTTAGAGAATCTGTCGTCAAACATGTTCCTTTTCATCCGAGGAATAACTGAAAGGACATTACTGCCAACCAAACCAAGTAGAGAGAAATGTTAAATTTTGAGCATTAATTCACAATACTCTTGGATCTTTACTGAGAGAATAACATATACAGTATATCAATGCATAACAATCAAAATAAGCATGACAGGCATCACAAGAATCAAAAGCATGAGAGACAAGAGACACAGAATTTCTGTGGGGAAAACCCTAAGGTGAAAAACCCCACAACTTCCTTAGAGATAGAGAGAGCAATGGCTCAACCAAATTACAACCAAAATACACTTGAGATAGACTCCTAGAGCAGATGATCCTCCTCCTCACTAGTGCGCCACTTTCTGAGTGAGAGAAGTGTGAGTTTCCGAGTGATCCAAATAGAGATCTCCCGATCTCTATTTATACTTAACCTGTTTGCCCAGTTACACTATGGGTCCGACTTGTCTATCTAGATACATCCACAATATAATATATATTTCAGGGCTGACCCCACACATGGTGGTCTAATAACCCATCGGCAAGTACACACACTTGCGACACTTGTCAATCCTCATGACAACACTTCCTTATAGAGGATTAACACATCTCTTATAAGGGTACAGTAAATATATATGAAATACATTTCGAAGTTACATATACATCAACATTCCCTCTTAACTAGGAAGGTATTTCTCGACACAGATCTGCTAGACAAGTCTTTTTCTCAGGATCATCGTCATCAATGCATCATCATCATCATTGTCACTGCTACTGCTATCTCAACCAATCTCTGACTCTACTCGTCATAGGAAGTTCTACAGAGCCAGTCCTTTTTCATACTGGATGTAGGCCCACCACCTGCAGGTCTTCGTCATCACTGGCCATACTGTGGAATCCTCAGGACTTATTACGTGCGTCACAAAACCTCGAAAGAGCATCCCAGGCTGTTACGAGCACATGACTCTACCTATAGGATTTCCCAGGGCCATATTATATGTGACCTCACCACAAAACCTCGCAAGAGCATCCCAGGCTGTTACGAGCACACAGATCTACCTATAGGATCTCCCAGGGAAAGATTATATGTGGTCACCACAAAACCTCGCAAGAGAATCCCAGGATGTTACGAGTACACAGCTCTACCTATAGGCTCCCAGGGACTGATTATATGTGGTCATGGAAAAACCTTGCAAGAGCATCCCAGGACTTATTACGGGCACACAGCCCAACCTATCGGATCTCCCAGGGATAGATTATATGCCATAGGACAAAACCTCGAAAGAGCATCTGCCAGATATCCCAAGGCCAGATTATATGCCATAGGAAAAACCTCGAAAGACTATCTAAAGATCTCCCAGGGCCAAATTATATGTACTCCCAGAGCAAAACCTCAAAAGAGCATTTGCCAAATATCCCAGGGCAAAATTATATGCCATAGGCAAAACCTCGAAAGACTATCTGCAAATCTCCTAGGGCCAAATTATATGCTCATCTGCACAACGTGATCCACAGCCATAGAGTATCAACCTGATACTCACCATACATCATCCTGATCATCATCACTGCAACATCCTGCTGCATATCATCTAGATCAACATCCTGAAGCTCGTCATCCATGATCATCCTGATCATACAATGCATCTACCTAATGCATACCAAGTATCTACCTGATACATATCATCATACATGATCCACCTGATCATACAATGTATCCACCTGATACAGATACAAATACATGATCCACCTAATCATACATGATACATATCAACATACATGATCTACTTGATCATACAATGTATCCACCTGATACATATACAGATACATGGTCCAAGAATCCAACATGATGCATATACAAAATACATACAAATGGTTCGACCGATCATATCCAACATCCAACATGATGCATACATACATATACATATAAATGATCCAACTGATCATATCCAACATCCGACATGATGCGTACACAGAGCAATAACTGGAGCATCGTCTTGATGCTCATCATCTAGCGCTTACATCCACAGGCATGTGAAGGATCCTCCTTCCAACATGCTTGGAATGGCTTCTGCAAATGTGTCCATCACTTCTTCCTCGAAGTGTCATCAATCTGAAGAACACCAAGCCTCTCCCTGAAGTACTCGAACTTTACCCTGGCTAGTGGCTTCGTCAGCACATCTGCAATCTGCTCGTCCATCGCAATGTACAGGAGCTTCACAGCTCCTCTCTGCACCATATCCCTGATATAGTGATATTTGATCTCTATGTGTTTCGATCTGTCATGAAACACTGGGTTCTCAGACAGCTTCACACAATTCTAGTTGTCACAAAAGATACCAGTAGTCTCCAGTGGGAGATCAAATAACTCTGACAGTATCTTCGGAAGCCATACTGACTCACAACTGGATAAACAAGCTGCAACATACTCTTCCTCAGCTGTACTCAGTACTACGTAGGATTTCTTCCTGCTAAACCAAGAGACCACACCTGATCCCATACTGAAGCAGCACCCAGATGTGCTCTTCCTATCTGTAGCACTGCCAGTCCAATCTGAATCAACATAACCCTGCAAGTTAAACTTTTGATTCGCTTCATACTTGAGCCCATAATCCACTTTACCCTTCAGGTACCTCAGAACATGATTTACAGCAACCAGGTGAACACTCCTCGGATCCGTCAGGAACTGGCTCAATGTGTTCACTGCAAAGCAAATATCTGGTCTCGTGTTCGTTAGGTACATCAAGGACCCAATCATCTAACGATACATAGAGACATCAATCGACTCAGATGAAGCATCACATAGAAGCTTCAGGTTTGATGCCATAGGTGTGGCCATATCCTTGCAATCCATCATCCCGAATCTCTTCAGGATATCTACTGTGTACTTCCCTTGACCAAGGAAGATCCCACCTACACTCTTCCACACCTCCATACCTAGGAAGTAATGCATCATTCCCAAATCTTTCATATCGAACTCGGTGGCAAGCTTCCTCTTAGTATTTGCAATCAATCTGTCGTCTCCTATTGCAAATAAGTCATCCACATACAGGAGTAGAATCACAGGATTTCCTTCCTCAACCTTGTAGTAAAGGTTGGAATCTGCTTTACTCTTGGTAAAGCCCAAACTAGATAGGAAACTGTCCATCCTACCATACCAAGTTCTGGGAGCTTGCTTCAAGCCATATAAGGCTTTCTTCAATCTGCACACATATGACTCCCTGTCATGTATTTCAAAACTGAGTGGCTGCTCCACATATACTTCCTCTTCAACTACACCATTCAAGAAAGCAGTCTTGACATCCATCTGGTATATCTTCTATTTCATCACTTTTATATTTTTCTATGCTACCATCTGCAGCATGCTTGATTTAATAGATCCATATGGAAGTCATAACAAACTTCCCTTCAGGTCTTGGGACTACATCCCAAACATCATTCTTCATGATCGACGGATCATGGCATTCTTCCGATATCCTGGGAACTTCAATATCTTCAATAGATAATTTTGTTACTGAACAAATGTTGTAGTCCTTCTTTTGTAGGTGAAGGTATACGGTCTTTCCTACAAAACAAGTTAAATTACATGATTAGAAACATCTCATAATTTTCAGACAAATTCTTACACATAAAGAAATATGTCATACAGTCATGCAATTATCTTAGCCAATGCTTCAATACAACATTTATCCATATCTCATAACTTTCTAGATGCCTTCCAATCTCTACCAAAACATTGTTAAGAGTGTGCAAAACTCCCAACATGTCAGCAAAGAGGTTTCATTCTAGACAAGTAGCAATGGAATGTTGTACAGTGCCATAGGCCACTTACCCATGTACATTAGTAGTATACTGTTCATCAATGCAACTATTCTAATGTGCATAATGCACATCCTAAGTCTGGGAAAATGAGCATATACATCATTGAACAATTTCATTTAAACAAACAAATATACAAGAAATGATAATTAAAAATACTTATTTAAACAAACAAATATGCAAGAACTTGCTTGCAGGAGTTGCTGAAGTAGCTTCTTCTACACCTTTGCTTCCTTGCAAGGGCAACTAGAGTGTGCTCCCTCTTGATCTTTGCTTCCTGGATTACCTATCCTTGAACTTATATTCATCCTTGGTCCCTAAGCATGCTTATTAGTATCATGATTGTGTTATCTTTGTGATCTCATACAAAATGATACATTCATTAGTATATTCTAAATAATATCAAAACACAGTAATCTCAAGCATGTATAGTCATGATCATTTCAAACAGAAATAATAAGCATTAGCATTCAGGGTTTATATAGGACTCTTATGGTTAGTCATAACATGTCTAAACCTATGATCACTCAAACCTATGACTCTTCTTGGTTAGTCATAACATTAAATAAGGTAAGACACATAATATGCATATACCCATGATGATTCAAACCTATGACTTCATGAATAAACATCATCAATCATGAACATCATCAATCATGTCATGCATACTAGATCCTATGATATAAGAAACACATACCTGGTCACCATATTTGCTAGTTATGTCTAGCAATGTGTTCTTGTTCACTTCAATGACCTGCATAACTCATTAGTTAACTTTTGCAAAAACAAATTATACATACCTCTATGTGATCCATGAATATGGATAAATATTTGTGTTTATTTCACCATGGCATGTTCAGGTTGTCCTTTCAATTTATACAAACCTCCCTCTTGCTCTCCAATCACCACTGCATCATCTATGGTCTTTCCCTTTGGCCACATTAGGACTTGGCCATCCACAAATGCAACCCTCATACCTTTTGCATCCAATGCAGAGATGAAGAGTAAGTTCTTCTTGAGCCTAGGTACATAAAGGAATTCTTTCATCTTCAAAGATTTTCTAGAATCTAGGTTGTAGGAGGCTTCACCACTTCCTTTGATTGGGTATTGATAATCATCCCCAAGTTTCACCTTATGAGGTGATTCATGTTCAGATAGATTCACAAAAGATTCCTTAAACCTAGTCATGTGTTTGGAAGCCCCATTGTCAATCAACCAATCATTACAACCATGGGAGATAGTACCCGTGAGAGCAGAGATTAGAACATACTCTTCTTCACTTGATGAGTCATCATCACTATCATCATTTTCTGCCCTAGCCTTCTTCTTTGGAGGTTCATCATCCTTGGTAGCATGAGCATGGAACTTTCTTTTGCTGCCCTTCTTCTTCTTGCTGGAGTTGTTGTTATTATCCCTTTTGTTCTTGGGACAATCTGAAGCAAAGTGACCCTTCTCATTGCATGTGAAGCATCTTAGATCCTTCTTATTCTTTTGATAGGATCTCTTGTAGTGAGAGTGCTCCTTCTTGGGCTTGCTTCTTTTGGTGTGAGCTGCAAGAGATTGATCTTCATTCCCCATCTTTTCTTCTCGTGCCACAAGCCTTGCTTCTTCTTGTGAGCATTATTCCCGTAGTCTGTTGAAGGATACCAACTTCTTTCTTGCATAGATTCCTTGAATAAACGAGTCCCATGACCTAGGTGGGCCATTCAGAGTGGTCATGACAAATTCACCATTCTCCACCATTTCATCTACTGCTTCCAGTTGTTCCTTAATATAGAAGATCTTAGAAAAATAAAATTGAATGGTTTCTCCATTTTGAAACTTTACTCCTTTCAATTGGTTCCGCAGGGTCATCTTTTGATTTATGTTCTTCCCTTCAAATAGCTTGGTCAAAGAGTTAAACATCTCCTTGGGTGTCTTTAGAGAATACACATGGGGTATGAGATGGTCTTTAATCGAATCAACAATGATTCTCTTTGCCTTGACCAAGTTCTTCTTATGCAATACCTTGGCCTCTTCATCCTATGGGATAGGGATGTCTTCTTTTATATATGAGTCCAACTCATTCTCTTCCAGGATTAACCCAATCCTATACTTCCAAGCTCAGAAGTTATCAGCCCCTTCAAGCTTATCCTCAAGATTGGTGTGGTGAGACATCTTAAAGAGTACTTCAAATAGAAAAGATTTAGGTCTTACCACTTGAAATGCTGAAAACTAGATATGGTCCCAGATTAGGGTTTGTCAAAAAAACCCTAAAAATTCAAAATGTGAATTTCAACTTTCTGAAAGGATAGAAAGATGCGCCTTGATGAGCTGATCAGCCTGGTGCATTCAAAATTTGAGATCAACAAATTTTTACCCTTCATATTTGCCTTTTTGTCCTCTCGGGTTCACTAGGGAGAGCCCTGAATTAGGGTTTGAGTTTCCAGGAGATCTACCTAGCCAAAAATCTCTATCCAATGCTCTAAACTTCGATGTTTGCAAGGAGCTTCCAACTATGTCTTCAGATTTCAGAAATTCCTATTTTTGTGGAAACCCTAATTTTTAGGGCCAAATCTGAAAATGCTCAGAATTGAATTTTGATTGGACAGATAGATTCTCCTTGATGAGTAGAGTTAATCTACTATAATGCTTTTCCACAATCTGTGGAGAGAAACCCAATAAACAAGAAACTCAAGTTTCCGTCACTGTAAATTGCCTTCTTCTCAGGTTAGCTCTGATACCATGTTAAATTTTGACCATTAATTCACAATACTCTTGGATCTTTACTGAGAGAATAACATATACAGTATATCAATGCATAAGAATCACAATAAGCATGACAAGCGTCACAAGAATCAAAAGCATGAGAGACAAGAGATACAGAGTTTCCATGGGGAAAACCCTAAGGTGAAAAACCCCACAACTTCCTTGGAGATAGAGAGAGCAATGGCTCAACCAAAGTACAACCAAAATACACTTGATATAGTCTCCTAGAGTAGATTATCCTCCTCCTCACTAGTGCGCCACTTTCTGAGTGAGAGAAGTGTGAATTTCCGAGTGATCCAAATAGAGATCTCCTGATCTCTATTTATACTTAACCTGTATTCCCAGTTACACTATGGGGCCGACTTGTCTATCTAGATACATCCACAATATAATATATATTTCAGAGCCTACCCTACACATGGTGGTCTAATAACCTATCGGCAAGTACACACACTTGTGACACTTATCAATCCACATGACGACACTTCCTTATAGAGGAATAACACATCTCTTATAAGGGTACAATAAATATATATGAAATACATAGATGAAATACATTCCGAAGTTACATATACATCAAAAAGAAAAATGCTTCTTCGAGTGAAAACATCCAATGGCTCAGCTCTCTTCCATTGGAGAAAAAATGCAAGCATACCTCCAAGCATGTGGATTCCCTCCACATAGGACAACTTTTGCGAGTAAAATGTTCCATTAATTTATCTTGGCAACTTAACTGCTTAGTTGCCTTCCATTGACCATAAACATACAAAATTTTGCAAGGAGATTTCATTTTTGTCAGGTATTCTTTCACCCAATTTATATGTGGATGAGTGACATCAAATGGCTGCAAATTATTCCTTTTATGTTGCTTTCAAATCATAGAAAAATCAGCAATATTAAAAACAATTTTCTTTCCACAAAACATAAGACTTTTACCTTCCAGATTTTCCATTTCAGTGATGCCTCTGTTTATCCATCTAGTGGATGAATCAGAGATCTTGCTTGCTGATTTATATGAGCTATAATCATCCATGTCTTCTACAATAGGATCTATCTCCCATGGGGAGAGATGATGATCCTCCTGCTGTACATGTGACACAAACCAGAAAACATTCTTCACCCACTGTTCATTCCCCATTGGTATTGCTGATTCTAGGACATGTGGGAAAGAACTGTGAACCTTCTTTGCATTCCTGCAACCTTCAATAATCAGACTTATGGCTGCAACTTCTCCATTATTGGCTGGCCCAAATTGGGTGCTCTCATCCCACTCTTCCATGGGAGAGTGTCTGTCTTCAAGGAACAACTCAAGTTCCCTTGTAAAAAAGTCAAGTGCTTGGTTCTCATCAAATTGTTCTGCACACTCTTCAAGCACATATAAAAATGAATGATCCTCATGATCCACCATCTCATGAGATTCCTCCCTATGATAAAGAATTCTTTCATCCAAATGAAGTTGACTGAATGGTGTGTAGGAGGGTAGGGGGGATCTTTGCAACTTTTCATGAAGATGCAATATTTCTATCTTGGATTCTTGGAGGGAACTTTGAGTGCTTCTCAAATAATCTTGGGTGGCCATTAATTCCTCATTGATATTTATGATCTCTTCATCATCCTTTATGGATGCACCATGAAAAAAACTTTACAATCTCCAGCAAACTATCTCTATCAGAAAGCAGGTTTAAGAAATTTTCTTTAATACTTGTCATGGATTTTTGAAATTCTTCCATGTTTCTCATTGAGGATTGTTCTCCAAAATCACAACAAAATTTATTCATTAATGCATGGGTGTCATTGAGGGTTTTAAGGGCTTCTTATATCTTGCATTCATTCATCTTCAATGTCCCATCAAGACAATGAGGTTCTGGCAGATGAGCCTCCTCTTCTTCTAGCTCCTTAGGATCAACTTCAGGTGATTCTTTTGAAGTTATGAAAGATGATCCCTTCCTTGGGGATACAATACATTCATAATTAAGATCATCAATATCAGGTCTTTGACTGGAACTAGGGTGCTCATTCATTCCTGGTGTACTCGTAAGGATTTCTCTATGATTTTCAGCCTTACCCAATTCAGGAGTCTCAACCCCTGGGGGTTCAACCAAGCCCATCTTCTCCTCTGAAGAGGATGCCCCATCATGCTGACACATAGGCATATAAAAATCATCATTTACAAAACTACCATGTGTAATATTTTCCCCTCCTTGTGATGGTATGTTGGTGGTTTGTCCTTCCACCAATTTCTCATTTTCAGTTTCTGTTGCTGCAATACCTTCTTCTTTCTCCATGGATATTGCACCCATGGAACCTTCATCAATGGAGATATACATTTCTCCTACATATATGTGATAGTAAACATCTTTAGATGCTTCCTCACACTTAAAACATTCCTCAGTAGGTTCTCTTCCGACCATGTAGGCATCTTGCAAACACCCTTCTAGTAATTCAGCCTGGTCATTGCATTCAACCTTATCCCTAAAGATCTGAGACTCAGCATCCATGGAATCCCTTATGCAATAATTATCCTCTAATGTGGCTGCAACATTAGTATGACACAAATTAGTACAAAAATCAGAAATTGGTCCATACCTTTGCATGATGCTTATCTCTTCAATGGGTGGGGTAATGGTACCTAGTTCTGCCACCGATTCTACTAGTTCACATCTAACTGATGTGTGGTCAACTTCTGCTTCCCTGTGAAGTTCATGTGGTGACTTTGGATCTGATTTATGTTCTTCTTTGGGATATAATCCAAAATATGGCTCGGCACCCCTAATAGTAGCAATCTCTTCTGAGGTGATCTTGATATCCTCAGCATAGAATCTTGCAGTAGATTCTTCTTCCATTATGTAAATAATCTCATGATTGGTTTTTGGGTCTTGCTTCCTTGGTTGTCTTAGGATGAAGATTCTTGGAGGTTCTTCTTGAAGAGGATCCAAAAATTCTTGTGAATTCAAATGCATCCAATAAAGCTTTCATATCTTTTATGATCTCTTCCATAGAAGGTTGACCTTTGACTGTGGAACATGCAACTTTTTCCTGAATATGGCTGTTAGAATAACCATAGTCTCTTCTTCCAAGCATGATCTCATGGGAGATTCTTGTGGAAGGTACTTCTTGGGAATTATCATCCTCATAGTGTCTGCAATATTCCTCATACTACTCATCATAATCATCATACTCTTCATAAAAATAATCTTCTTATTCATGCAACTCAAACTCTAAATCTTCCATGACTGTAACTAATTCTACAACTGCAACTTGAAGACAGTGCTGCTAGTTTCCCAGTGAGAGTTACTTTCCATAGGTTGAGCCAAGGAAAGTGCTCTGATACCACTGTAATATCCTGGCCAAGATATGACCAAAATATCAACTCAATGTCACTTTTTTTTATTAACTTTTACTTGGTAAATTTTACAATCTTTTTCTCACGCAGAGCATGAAGTAAGTGATGGGGAATTGAACTTGAGATGAGGACAGTGGAATTAAATTTCAATTTTGGAAAATGTATGGGATAAGGTGCAGCAGCAGGTCAGGAGGTCATATCAGATATGTCCTATGCACCATGTACCAGAACCATTCACTTTTCAAAAATAGTGTGCATTGTTGCCTACTTCGAGGCTTCTTGGGAAACTGACATATTCATACTAGACAGGTGGGGTTCTTGGGAGTCAATGGCAGAGGTAATATAATTCAAATAAGTGCAGGTGATATTCTGGAAAGTGTTTGAACAGACTTGGGAAATTTTGGGAAGAATTAGGGTTAAAGAGCCCAACCGTGATTATTGAGCTAGTAATTTTCCATGCTTTCCAAACGAGGGTTAAAGGATTCCAAATTATCGAGTTAGGGACTTATATGTGAATTATATTGAATAATTAACCTACTGCAATAGATGGGAGGTCAAATGGATTCTCTGAGTGCAATCTATAGTAAATTCAACAAAACTAGTCTAGAAAAACATCCCAACGAGCTAGTCTTGGATTTTATCTTAATAAATGACTTCCATTAAATGATTACTATGTTCTGATATGTTATGAAGCTCTAATATAATTTTAAGAACAGTAATAAACCGAAATTGATATAATAGAACCCTTATTTTATTGCAGTGGCTTCCTTCTCAAAACATAGTGCCTCATAGGCTATAAATTGCATTACAATGATGGAGAGAGAGAGGGATTTTTATAGTAGATTTGTTTTGATGTACTGATAAGACCCTCTATAGATCAGAGGTCTGATTTGGTTTCTCCTATTGCTACTGAAATTCACTGGTGCGCCCTCCTTCAACTAGTTGTCTCCACTAGGGGAAACACCTCTGGATTTGGCTGAGCGAGCTGGAGCAATGGAAGAGGAATGGAATATCAGGAATGAAGTCAACCTCTAGACATGGAATCCTCTGATATCTACTGGTAACAAATTATGGAGCTCATTGGAGGTCCTGGGCACTCTCCTCATTAACTATCTTCTTGTGCTGGTGAACCTCCAAAACTAGCTGCAATTCTTCTGCACTGGTAGCCTCCTCTTCAATTTGACATTAATTATTCAATGTTGATATGAAATGGATGTTACTGGCTGTAATAATAGTTTCTGGAAATGAATAATGCTCACAAGAAAATATGGGCTTTGGGGCACATCTCCCAAGAAGAACTGTTGAGGCACATCACTCAACTAGAGGCTCAGAGCTCTCATACATAAATTCTAACAATGATCAAAAGTTCTTGAATGAAGTTGGAAACCTTCTTAAATAGAATTCATGTTGACCTGCTGAGAAAGTTACTTAGCTTGGTGACCTGTGTGAATAGGTCACCCATGAGTGGACATACTTGCCTTGCTTTGCTTTCTTGCTTTGCTTTGGCTTTCCTTCTTTTTTCTTCTTTTTTCTGACTTTCCTTCTTTTCTGAACTTTCCTGCTTTCTGGATTTATGCTGCTTTTCCTGAAATATTCCTCTTTTCTCATTTTTGGCAACATTTTTGGACTATAGTGCTTACTTGACTTCTACTCCAAGTAATTCATCCAACCTTATCCACTAATTCGAATTGGTGAGCCAATTTCTCCATTTATTCAACATAACAAATAAATTATTAATAAATGAGGATAATTAATAAAATTAATTAATTTCTTCTCCAAAATTCAAAACCATTAATTATTTAATTAAACTTATAATGTTGGCTCAAAACTCCCCAATTAATTAATAATTCACCTTAGCACTTAGTTTGGGGGTTAATAACTTCATGGGGAGCCCAACTTATCCATTTAATTCCTCAAATTAACCATTAGACATATTCCCTTAGTCAATTTATTCATCCATCCATTAACTAATTAATTAATGCCTAGGATACTTAGGATAAAATCATCCCCATGGACCCCTAACACTTACTCTTGGATCGACTGCGTGCCTTCGGAGGCACTCAAATTTGCAGTGAAGTTTTGTAGAGTTATGTTGAGCTTCGAAACCGTGCCCTTAGTGTCATGCTCAAACTCTTTGATAGTCTCTAGCATTGCCTGCGAGACTTCTTCCTAAACTTGTTCTGTAAGTGTGTGTTTTATGGACAATCTACCAAGAGCAGACTCGAGGCGTGATCTCCCTAGCTCAACATGAGTCTAGAACAAATAGAACGGAATATAAATCACTCTCCTAGATCTAGTTAGAGATCAAGGAACTAGATGCATTTACCTTATAGATTGCATTTACCTTATAGATTGCCGATCCTTTTCTCCTTGAATGATGCTCCAAGCTTGACGATATTCAGATCTGAGCTGCAAAACCTATCAAGATAACAAGACAACAAAACAAGTAAAATGCATCTACACAATAATAAATCTAAGTAAGAAGTCAAGTAGGCGAACTACACAAGATATCATTAACATAATGAGATTTTGGTGGAAAGCAATTATATTACTGTATTGAAAGGGAACTACATAGGATGAAAAGATTACAACCAATGACTTGTCGTAGCAATCCTCCTCTGATCAAGCCAATGCCAAAGCCTCCCAAGGAAGTGTGAGTCTCCCAATAGATGAGTAGAGATCTCTCCTAAGGTAATTTCACCAGCATGTAGACACTATAGACTTCCTCCTCTTGGTATGGGAGTGAGCTTCACTTATATAGGACTAAGTTGATAGGGTAGGTTGAGATATGGTAGGAGAGAGATAGGGGATCTTTCCAAGAGGTTAGGAACTGAATGCCAGCTCTCCCAAATGGTCAAGGATAGGGATCCATGTCATCTAGCTTGGAGAATGGGCTCGAAGAAGCTATTTTAGTCCATTAACCAACATCGTCGCAGGCTGCAAGAGGAAAACCTGCGACGACCTCTCTAAACCTACTATAAATGGGTTTGCATCTCTTCCAGGTTAATGAATTAGTCAAGGAAAATTTAGGGATGTTTACATTAAGTCATATGATGGTAATATTTAGGTATAACAGAATGCCCCCCAAAGCATGAAGCTGTTGTTCTTGGACAGGTGAAATGCTTTGACAGAAGGAATGGAAATGGATTTTTGAATAAAGGATGCTATGGCAGCACAATTGACTCCAAGTACACAGTCTCATATGATGTACAAAATGGCTTCCGACCAATACATTGTAGTTCCATAGTAGTAATGACCGACTAAACACAATCATGGCTACTAGACACAAGCATAGATCCATGATGAGATGATAACACAGCCACGACCAACACACATGTGGATCCATGTAATATGACTCAAAACAATTTCCATCGCAATGTGGGTAAAATATGACTCCCCAGTTCAAGTCGAACATGCAATGATACGAATCTATCAATGTGATTACAAATATCTTAATGTCTAACATGGTAGAAACCACTTGATTACCGATCATTGATCTATACCATTAACAAGCGCGAGGGAAATCACCATTGATGTTAATGATTCCCAAGGTATCATAGTACATATCACCAAGCGTGAATGAATGAGTTGAAGTCGATTGCATGATGAAATATTTCAATCAAGAGTCAATGATGTAAACTCATGTCGAAAGCGAGGTAACCTGCCATTGAGGCTTGCAGGCCCAAGGTACTCGATTGGTTTCTAGATTCAGTCCTCGGATAATGCGTTGAAGTCGACAAGGATGAATCCGTCGAAGGAGGGTCATGATGAGTCCCTCATCATCGACACGAAACATGAAAAATGATGTTGAGAGTAGATCGGATGGTACAGTAAAATGCAAGATTGACTCAGAGTAGACTGACGTGGTGGTAGGCGTACTGACTGCAGAGAATGAATGGTGAGAGTATTCTTGAACATGGGCATGGAATGACTTGGCAGTATTGACATGACGAGCATGACACCAAAACCTAATGCAATTGATGAGGGAAGCATTCTTTGAATGACTCAAAGGAGTGATAAGACTCAGGAAGTGGGTGAAACTCGAGGACAAATGGATGATCCAAGTACAGTATGCTAATGCAAATGAGTGCCATGTTCAAGAATGACTAGGTACTGCCACAGATAAAGGGTGTAACATAAGAGCTTTCCTTTTTCCCATCATGAATGATGAGTGCCTCATGTGTTTTTTACGAGCTTGATGAGGGTAACCAAATTCTCGGTATAGCTCATCTCATAGATGAGTCCAATCCCAAATATTTTCCGAACCTGAGAGAGGAGGGGTTCGTCCCATGATGGGCCCTTCAATGTTGAGTATTAATGTGTCCATAGAAGGTAAAACTTGGTCGTCATTTCATGTTTAGAGTCTGAAAAGAAATAAAGAAGACTCCAACAGTCCTTTTTTGTAAAGTTAGCCTCATCACCCGAAAAAGGGTAAAATAACACGAGAGATGACTCTTCCAATCATGATTGGCTGGAGTATTCCTTTTTCGTAAATTGTGCCCCCTGGTCTGAAAAAGGGGTAAACTATCACCAGGGAGACGACCATTCAAATTTTTTAACAAGCATGAACTCGACAAGTTCCCTTGGCAATATTTTCATATTTCCAGAGCCTGAAAAGAGCTTAAATATAGACTTTGGGGGGGGTCCTTTTCTGTAGGATTTTAACGAGCCTGGAAAAGTGATAAATCATAACTCGGTAACTTATTCTCATGGTTTTAAGAGCATGAGAAAGAACAAGAGTAAGATTGTCATCATTAAATAATTACAATCTAACGGATACAAAATAATGACAAATTATTCAAGGGATTGTTCATACCTGAGATTATCACTTCAATGTGATATGGCACAAAATAGAACACTTAATGACTCCCGCACACTCGAAAACTAGGTCAAAAAAGGTCGACTGGGTATCCAAATGCAATAAAAATGATCCAAACTACAACAAATGACCTAAAAAGGATCAAATATTTGAAAAATAATATTCCTTTTTGTTTATAAATAGGAAAAGAAATAAAACAATAGTTACCATTGTTCATTTGCCAAATTGGGGATAGAAAGTGCCATTTTGGAGCATAAATTCACTTGCCGATTGCCAGAGCTACGAGCAACCATTTCACAAGCCGTTCGGAGCAATTAACCCTAAATTTCATCCAGCATATTTCTAGTGGTTTAGAATTTCATTTTTAGTTCATTTTTAGGGTTTTGGAGTTGGTTTGTGAGGAGCTTGTGCACCCTCGGGTTGTCACAGGTCTCCCTTACGGGAACTGCGACGAACCCGGGTCGTCGCAAGTCCTGCAAAGTTGGGTTGCAACAATGCCACCCTGTCCACAGGGATGAGGTGCGACGGCGGAAACCCATGTTCAACCCGAAACCCAAGCCAAAAGAAAAAGTTTGAAATGCTTGAGTGAGTTCTAATGGTATTAAAATGCTCCTATTGGCAGGTTAGTAGCAGCCAACATGGTCCTAGAGTGGCGTGAGTGAGAACATGAGGTGGATGATGTGAAAGATGCAAATGATCCGTTATGTGTGACGACATTTGAGGAACTGTGGATTTCTAAAGTTCTTCCAGGTCCAGGGTATGAGGGCCCAAATCCCGCTATTAGAACATATGCTTTGGAGCTGGGATGCAGCTCAACAACACTTCATGATTGGCTAGTATATACTGACCATAGATGTCGAGGACATCTACCTCTTGACTGGATTGTCCTGTAGGGGGGACAACGTGGCTCTTACCATATCACGGGGAAGTGATCGGACTATGGATGACTTAATTCTTTAGCATTATACTCCTCATGCCCGTGCCTCTAGTGGGAAGATTCCCACCAAAGAGGTGCGAGATCGTCCGCTGTGTCGATAGTGAGGATAGCAGGGAGCCAAGCTACCAGGTCCCAGATGTTGTATGTGGAGGAATGTATGTCTCTGAAGGTATTCAACTAGTGTGAGGGACTCCTCACCAACATTCGAGCTCAACTGACTGAGTGTCGGCGTGGAGAGCTCAAGCAGTTCAGATATGGATCGATACTGATCTCATTTCTATTGGAGCGGGTTCCCATCTTGTGCCTGCAGGTGCCTTTGGAAGATAGGGATCCTAGGGATCCTCACATGGCCCGATGGACAAAGGTGATGGCCTGCCATGGTGGGGGTCCTATCATCGTTTACGGTCCTAAGTTCTTCACCTGACTGGAAGGTTAGCTGCTCATGGTAGAGGACCACCCGTACAGTGGTGCGGATTACATGGAGGACCCAGACTTGGCGCTGCCTGAGGGAGTAGAACGGGGAGACATCGGTAAGAACAATGGCCCTTGTATTTTTTAGTTTTGTGTATTTATGATTTTTTTTTTATAGTGTTGATAAGTTAATAAAATGTGTGTGCAGATGTGGGCCCTGTGCGACCAGTAGGAGTTTCTCTTCTTGCGAGGAGAGGAGAGGGAGTAGTCATGGCCCCAGTCGCACATGCTGCCATCATGGAGATGGAGAATGTCTATGAGAACCTGACCAGGTTGACATTAGCTCTTCCAGAGCTGATAGTGGATGATTTACCACAACCCATGCAGAGGTATGCGGTTGGGGCGTCCATGCGCTTCAATGTACTGCTCCGCAAGGTAGTTAGGGAAGTTGACTGCTTCCATAGTCAGCAGGCAAGATCTGCGAGACCTAAGGGTGCATGGGCCAGGAGTTAGGACTTATGTTGTTATTATGTATGTACTGAGAGCTCAGAAGCCTCATATTTTGTACTACTGAAAGCTATGAGGCTTCAAATTTTGTATAGACTCACTGAAAGCCGTCACGCTTCAGATTTTGTACCAGCACTACTTTTTATGATGATTTATATATATACAGACATTTTCGTTAGTTTTATACATTATATGTTTTAGATGGATGAATGATGTGATCTTGTTTACATGTTTGCTTTTATTCAATAGATGATTTTACATGTTATGAATGCTTTGTGAATGTATTATGTGTGTGCGATGTACCAATCCAAGATGAAATTGGACATCGAGTCAACAATTATGTTCATGTATCGTGAAATGTGCAGGTATTGAACAGATTCAAAGGACCTTTCGAGGAGACGGACTTGTCTGAAGAGACGGAGCAAAGTTGGATCATGAATAGCATAGATCCAGTTTAGATGGGAAACCACTAGTTGTGAATCCAAATGGATGACAATGTGGTTCATACCCAAGGAAAGAGCATCAGTTACGGTTCCAATCACCGCCTGGTACTCTGCAGCGTTGTTGGTTGCAAATCCAAGACAATTTCCTCCTGATCTAATGACCTCGCCTGTTGGGAATACAACACCCAGGCTGCCGAAGCAAGGTTACGGGTATGCCGACTGCCGTCATCCGTGAATCCATAGCAAGTTTCCATATGCACACGCATATAGAACATGGTATAAGAAGCAGAAACAAGATCTAGACACACTAAAATAAACGCATCACACCACACAAAAAGCACACATGCCATGTACAGTATATACAAAATGTCTATGCATGAAAAGTTCAGGCATAGTACCTCTTCAGGTAAATCCCATTGCAAGGTTCACCTAAAGATATTCCATTGTAGTCCTCGAGCTCGTAGGCTCCCTTCTCCAAGACATGTTTAACGATGTAAGGTCTGTGCCACATGGACTCAAACTTTCCTACCCCCATCTTGTCGTGTTTTTGGTTGTATGTAAGGACCAAATCACCCTCGTTAAATATGCGAGGTTCTACTGACTTGTCATACTGTGATTTGATGCATTTCTTATGCACCTCGTTGGCAAGAGTGGCATCTCGGCGAGACTCGTCAAGCTTTTCTAGATAAAGGAATCGTTCTTCCTCGACAGTAGTGTTAGGAAGAAGTTCAACAACGAGTTGGAGGGACAGAATCTCGCACTCTATGGGTAGGACTGCCTCCAATCCATAAAATAATTGGAAGGGGTCTTGACGGAAGTTCGGTAGGCCCATAATGCTGAAAAGAGCATATTATGCCAGTTGGACTTGTGCGTACCCACCATATGCTGGAACATAGTTTTCAAGACCTTGTTAATGGGTAGTAGGGTGTTGAGTTTTCATGGAGAAAACCCAATCTGTCTCTCAATTCTTGAACCATGTGGTTCTGAAAGTGAGAACCATGGTCGGTAACTATAGCCTGGGGAACTCCAAACCGAGCTATGACATGATCGAACATGAAGAGTGTGGCGATCTTGCCGTCATTCATGTATGTAGGCATTTCCTCGTCCCACTTTTTAAAGTAGTCCACAACTACGATGATGTAACTATGCCTGCCGACCAAGGTAGGCTTACAATGCATGAAGTCAATGCCCCATTTAGCAAAGGGGTCAACGAAAATAATCGGATGTAATGGGGCGGGATGGGTGCGTCTTTTCGTATGAAAATGTTGACATGGAGGACAATTTTTTACGGACTCGATGCAATCTTTAAAGATAGATGGCCAATAATATCCCGCGAGAAGAATCTTCTTAGCCGTAACCATCCTAGAGAGATGACTGCCACAAGCCCCAATGTGAAAGTCATTTAGGATGTGTTCAGCCTCGTCATGAGTCAGACAACGTCGAAGAATAGAATCGATACAACAACGGTACAAAGTATCACTGATAATCAGGTAATACTTCGCATGGTGGCATATTCGACGACGGTCGTCATGAGACAATTGAGGGATGAAACCTTGGGTCTGAATATATAAAGTGATATATCCATACCGCGGATCAGACGTAGTGATAAGAAATAATGACTCATCCAGAAAAGATTCATTGGGCTCATGTTCTACATGAGTATGGGGAAGGTTGCAGATGAGCTCAGCAAACACCAAAGAATTTTTAGACTTAGCCTTCTCGAAAAGGAGATCAAATTCTTGCAATATCATGATCCAGCATGAATACTTGCCCCCAAGCACCTGATGTGTCAAAACGTGGTACATGGGGTTCGAATCGACGATGATTGTGGTGGTGCGAAGCAAAATGTAATGTCGGAACTTCTGGACAGCGATAACCGCCATGAGAGCAAGCTTCTCAACGTGTGAGTAATGGGTTTTAGTGTTAATCAGACCCTTACTTAAGTAATATATCACATGTTCTTGGGCATTCTAGTATTCCTGCACCAAAACCATGGTGATAGTGGTGTAAGAAGCTGCAAGGTATAGAATGTAATCTCGATAGGAATTCAGCGGTTGGAGCACAGGTGCATGGGTAATGGCATGTTTGAGACTATCGAAGGATCATTGAGCTTGATCGTACCAAATGAATGGGACGTACTTCTTGAGTAGTCTCATGTAGCCCTGAGTCTTCTGTGTGAAATTACAAATGAAGCACTGTAAATAAGTCACTTGTCCTTGTAGACTTTTAAGTGTCGTAACATTAGTTGGAGGTGGGAGAGCGAGGATGGATTCCACCTTTAAGGGATCAATGCGGATCCCATATTTCGAGACGATAAACCCTAAGAGGCATCTAGACTCGACACAAAAAATACACTTATGAGGGTTCAGACGGATATTGTACCATCTACATCTGAGGAAAATGGCCGTTAGATGATCTATGTGGAACTCACATTGCTTTGAGTGGGAAGGGAGGTCATCCAAGTAGGGTTCCACAAAGTCCTTCACATCATGGAAGGCGTACGACATGGCCCGCTGGAATGTGGCACCAACATTTTGAAGACCAAACGGAAGTTTACGAAACGCAAATGTTCCCCAAGGGAAGATGAATGCAGTCTTGTGTTGGTGGGCGGGGTGGATCTCAATCTAGTTGTATCCGGAAAAGCCATTGATGAATGAAAAAATGACACTTCCACCACAATTGTCGATAATAAGGTCAATAAAGGGAGTCGGGTGGTTGTCCTTAGGACAACCCTTATTGAGATCCCGATAATCGACATAGACATGAATGGTGCCCTGATTTTTAGTGACAGGGATAGCGTTTGAGACCCATTCTGTCAATGGGACAGGGTAGATGAAGCCGGCCTTCAAGAGTTTCTCAATCTCTACCTTGTTCGTCGCAGTCTTCCGAGGGTGTACCGGTCACAACTTTTGGTGGACAGGTTTGACGTCGGGATAGATTTTGATTTCGTGTAAAATAATGGTGGGGTCTATCCTAGGCATCTCCTCGTAGATCAAGCGAACACATCTCAGAATCACTTGAATAAGGCCGTATAAGCAATGACTTCTTCAGGGGAACACTTCTGGCCTAACTGAATTTGTTCCACTACACCAGGAGTAACCGAAATGTCAATCGAAGTGATAGGTTCGATGTTTGTAAGGTTTCCCTCAGTGTCCGTATGACACGTGAATATCGGGGATTGAGAGCAAGGGTAGAAATTTGGAAAAAAAATGGTGCTAATGTTGTTCTCCACATAATCCAATGGGGGGAGAAAAGAAGACCGGTGGTGGAGGTCTTCCCATGGGGGGTTGTCCACACTCATTATCTCCATGATGGACTCGTTAGAATGAAAAGTCTGGAGTAGAGAATTGGGTAGGGATGACGTCTATCGTAGAGAACAGGACGTGGATGCCACTGCGAGGTGGTCCTCAGGTGCTAATTGGATAGACTCGTAGGTACGTTTAGGGGGTGAAAGAGGCATTGTGTCTCCAATCAGGTGTGTGGTGGCTTCATCAGGTATAATCCATGTATCAGTAGGGTTGGGAAGAGATGAAATCTCAGAGGAGATCATGTTCACCGAGGCAACATGATGAGGGGGATCCGGCATCAGAAAAATGCCCATAAGAGATGAATCTTTTATGATACCAACCCCCACACTCTCATACTGTTTCAAAGATTGCCCAAGCATTGGGACATTATCACCAGGATGATAAGTGGTGTCTGGTGTGTAGAAGTCCAGTTGGTCGACAGTGACAATTCTGCCTTGGTGAGGGAATTGCACTATGCAGAAGACAGATGATGCGACCGCAGTCATGGCGTAAAACCAATTATGACCAAGCAAGAGATTATAATCTAACGGGGCTGCGACAACTTCCATGTTAATGGTAGCTGTCTTTCCCCCCAAATCAACTGGAAAAGATTGTAATAACCCATGGGTTTGAAAGCAACATTCATCGAATGCTTTCAAGGTGGTGGGAGAATGGATTAGTTCAGGGGAGCCAATGGCTCTCCAACAAGCGATCGACATGATTGAGGTAGAAGCCCCTTCGTCTAAGACAATACGATGGACTAACTTCCCAACAATGTGGGTAGCAACTTGAAATGTAAGCTAATGGGAAAGCCTCAGCTTAAAATACTCATGTCTAAACATGATGGTATTCAAAGAATCTGGATCAACTACACCGATGGAAGCGAGGAGAGTCTTGCATTGATTGGGACAATTATGCAAGACTTCTAGCGTCGACATGGAAAAAGGAGCTTGTGCCAGGTCCTCTACAATATTGTAGTTCTGAGCTACCCGAGCATTGGGATTGAAAACAACTTTCTGAATCGTGCTCTTGGGCAAACGCAATACTGACTCGAAAGAGGGCTTCTCAATGGTGAGAGAGGCCGGCGGTACAGTCACCTCAGGTAAAGAAGTTGAAGCTTTTTCAGTATTACTTCTAGCAGGGTCCTTCAAAGGGATTGAGTCATACGAACATGATCGAGTGTTCAAAGTGATCCTCTTACTACGCATCATGAGAACATGTGCGGTAGAGGATGCCTCTCCTTGTGAAGGAGAGGTTTGAGCAATCAACTGCTGATTTTGAGTAGGGAAAGGATTGTTGAGAACTGCGGGTATGGGTTTGACCTTATGAAACTTTTGAACTTCGTCTCTATGGGGGCACTCTTTAGAAAATTGGTCATCACCACACAGTAGACAAGGATACTTCAACTTCCTTTTCTATTTAGCATCATTATGGGTGCTCTTATGTTCTTGCTAGGTGGAAGATTTCTTAGGTTTCCCTTTGTTCTTCTTCTTACCACCAGACTTCTGAGGTGAAGTTGATTGAACATAATTCACTTATTTGGTAACAACAGGAGTGGATGATTTGGTGGTGCTGTGACCAACCTGTGTTGGTGATGGGGAAAAACCTTGGGGGTTCGACAATCCAACATTTTGAGAAGGAGACTAGGTGTTAAGGGATCCAATGATGCCATCAGCTTGGGGTCCCTTGGGTGGTTTCAAGGGGTCGTACGTGTTATGGGGTGCATCAGGAAGAATATCAAACATCGTGCTAGATTGAGCATAGAATAAGTCTAGTAAATGGGCATGGGCGATGGCTTGTTCCTCAGTGACAGCCCCTACCCTGGAAACATCTTGAGCTATGGTAGGTATGAGAGACTTCGTGAATCAGTCCGCTAGGAGTTGGTTTGGAATAGGAGCCTTAATAAGATGTCGTCTCCTCCGCCACTCATGTATATGATCTGAGATGTGAGTAGTGGTATTTTGATGGAGCGAGGTCAGAAGATCTGTACTAGTTTCATATCGTATAGGCAGCCGAAAATGAGTCAAAAATTTCATAGCAAGAGAACCAAAATTGGGAAAAGAATGGGGTGGTAGTTCAATATACCACTTGGCAGCCGAACTAGTGAGAGTCCGTTGAAATAACCTAAGACGGATCGAGTCGTCCATCAAGGAGTTGGATGAACACCACAAGTGGTACGTCATCACATGGTTTTTGGGATCTTCAACCAACTTGCCATCAAATTTGTGGATATCTAATGTAAGTTTCACCGAAATGGGTGGCCAATTAGTTCCATGGTAGATGGGGTTGCTGGTCAAGCGAGATAGGTCAGGTACGTCTAAAGTAGCCAAAAAGGAAGCTGCGGATTAGGCTGTGAGTACTGATAAGGCATGAAAGGATGAGTGGTACCTTGTATTAACTGACCATAGGGTGTTCTAGGAGGAAACTGGCCATAGGGGTACGGGACGACCGAACCAAACGTAGGTCCACCTCCATAGTAAGGTGGTCCATTACCATAAAGTGGGGGCCCACCTCTGTCACCGGGAGGGGATGGGACACCCCCAAATGGTGGGGTTCTGCCACCACTGCCAGGGTAGGATGGGCTGCCACTGCCTCTTCCGGGAGGAGGTGTTGGTCCGCTACCACCACCGAAATAGGGTGGGCCTCCACCACCTCTAACAGGAGGGGGTGGTGGGCCACCGCCACCGCTGGAAGGGTAAGGGCCTCTTCCACCACCTCCACCATAGTAGGGTGGTCCTCCACCACTATCACTGTAGTAGGGTGGGGGTTCACCACCAACACCAGGATGGGATGGTCCTCCACCACCACCACGAGGATGGGATGGTCTGCCACCACCACCACCGGGATAGGATGGTATGCCATTAGGAGGGGGTGGTCCATGATGGTCGGAATGAGGTGGTCCTCCACCATAAGGTAGATGTCCACCTCCTCCAGAGTTATGTGGGGGCCTGCCACCTCCAATGGGATGTGGGGGTGGACCAAAAGGGGGTGGAGGGACTATAAGCAGGGGTCCATGTTGTAAAACATTTTGCTGTCCCTATAGAGTGCAAGGATTTTCGGGGTAGGGTACCCCGTAGAGTGTGTTTTCGGGATTAATTTGTCCCAACACATGGTTAAGATGACCTAGATACGCTTGAATCGATGGTGGTTGAATTAAGTTGGATGGTCCCCCAACATAGGATAATCCCGTAGTGGAAGGTTCGGGAGGTAAGGAATTTCCAACGGAAGGACCGATGGGAACTCCTGATGCAGTATTATGGTTAAGAGATAGGATTTTTCCCCCAGCAACAACTTGTTGACCACTAAGTAAAGGTTAACCCAACACTGGTTGTTGATTATCCATCGTAGGATTATCATTACCTGTAAAGAAAGTAGGGGGTAAAAAGTATCCACCTCGTGAATTTTGGGGTGGGGGAGGAGCAGGTGATGTAACCGTGGTAGTCACAGGTGTATTGGACTATTGTCCTTCAATAGGTTGGGTTGTCCTAGGTATAGGACTGGTCTCCTATCTAGGAGATGGATGTGCAGGAGTTGATGGTTGACCGGCCTTAGAAGTGGTCATGTGTTGCGTGGATGATTCTAGTGAATCATAAGATAAATAACTACTTGGGAGTGGTTGATAAGGAGGTAATGTCAGGTCTGCGGCCCGTTGTGAAAGACTCTGGTTTGTGAACTCTATGGCCATAACACGTAGTTGAGCCAATTGTTCATGATAAGGTGCCATGCGGTCATCGGGAGTATCCCAACTAGGTGGTGATGCAATGGAAAAATGAGCCATTGGGTGGCCTAGAGATGATGTCCAATAAGCTACTGTTGGACCAACAGCTGCTGAAGGGTCATCCTAGGGTGAATTTATCCATTCCAATGATCCAGGCTCTCCCAGTAGAACAGGAGGTAGGTCTTGTGAAGTAGAAGTTGGTGCTTATTCATCCTGTGGGGGGTGAGAGGCAAGTGAATCTAGAGTAAACATATGTGATCCAACATTCAATGTAGGGTTTTCCACTTTAGGTGACATGACCATGGCTTGTGGGTCCATCCTTACCTTCCAAATTACCTCCTGGTTAAGGGGATATTCAGGTGGCAAGTTCTAAATCCTACGGGACCTTCTCCAAGGAAAGTCAGCCAGAGTGACTGAAACAAAATTTTCTCCTAAGGCAAGCTAAACAAAAGAAAAGCAGACCAGACAAATCCCTACACAAACTAAGGCCACAAGAAAACTTATGTGATAAGAGTGGATTCAAAGGTCTGGAACCTCACAGGATTGTCAAGGCTTTGCAAATCGCTATATACCACAGGGTCCAACAGTGAAACGCGACAAGGAGGATTGGGACTGTACCCTTGCCTGAATACCCGATTACTTGCACAAGACGTGCGTAGTAATCTCCTCGAGTGCTATTCTCGTTCTATTGCTCTGCCAAGATGGCCAAAAGGTTAACTCATTTGGTCTCAGGAATCCTAATGGTGTCTCCCGATATACGCAAGGTATGTGGGAGCTCAAATCCATAGTGGTGCTGTCTAATGCACAACCGTACGGCACGAGACCTTCCTATATACTACCTAGTACGTGAAACACCTTTCGATATACGCCAAGTACTTGAAGTACTTGGTGGGTACGTGAAAGAGCTTCGATATACCTGGTTGGTATGTGAAAGAGCTTCAATATACTGATAAGTACATGGAATACTACAATACCCCTGGGATATAGTGTTGGAAAATAACGACAGCTGCCACGCTTAACGATGTTGGAGCACGTCTCTAACTTACACACAAGTTACTAAAAATTTTACCCTAGGTCTACCGTTAATTTTATTTGGATGGTTAGGTGAATGCATGAGGTGAGTACATAAATGTAAAAATAATGCAAGCCCTAACTACATGCAAAAAATGTACTTTTATTTTGATGAACTCTATGTACAGGAAGGAGAAATATATTTCCAATGGTTTTACCAATGCAACACAATCCCAAATCTACCAAAAATTATCACGAAGTATTCTTTTCCTTTTTTGAGCTAAACACGAAAAAATAACACAACACTACTAAGCCAAATCAAAGCATGTTTTTCTTTCTCTTTTATCTTTTCAAAACAAAAATGATGCTAAGTGATGAAAAAAGAGAGTTTCTAAGTAGAGTATGCAAGCTTTTCACTTTCACTACGATGGCCTAAAAGCATAAGAACCAAAAGATGCATGTAAATTTCCAAGGATGGAACTACTTTTGCAAAACTTGATATCTACTCGAATTTTTCAAGAAAATAAGCAACTCATAATTCGTGAAATTGGTCCATACCTTTGCATCATGCTTCTCTCTTCAATGGGTGGGGTTATGGTGCCTAGTTCTGCCACCGATTCTACTAGTTCACATCTAATTGATGTGTGGTCAACTTCTGCTTCCCTGTGAAGCTCATGTAGTAACTTTGGATCTGATTTATGTTCTTCTTTGGGATCTAATCCAAAATATGGCTCAACACCCCTAATAGTACCAATATCTTCTGAGGTGATCTTGAGATCCTTAGCATAGAATCTTGCAGTATATTCTTCTTCCATTCTGTAAACAATCTCATGATTGGTTTTTGGGTCTTTCTTCTCCTGGTTGTCTTAGGATGAAGATTATTGGAGGCTCTTCTTGAAGAAGATCCAAAAATTCTTGTGAATTCACATGCATCCAATAAATCTTTTATATCTTTTATGATATCTTCCATAGAAGGTTAACCTTTGACTGTGGAACATGCAACTTTTTCCTGAATATGGCTATCAGAATAACCATAGTCTCTTCTTCCAATCATGATCTCATGGGAGATGCTTGTGGAAGGTACTTATTGGGAATTATCTTCCTCATACTGTCTGCAATATTCTTCATATTGCTCATCATAATCATCATACTCTTCATAAAAATAATCTTCTTATTCATGCAACTCAAACTCTAAATCTTCCATGACTGTAACTAATTCTACAACTGCAACTTATAGTGCTAGTAATTTCCCAGTGAGAGTTTCTTTCCATAGGCTGAGCCAAGGAAAGTGCTCTGATACCACTGTAATATCTTGGCCAATATATGACCAAAATATCAACTCAATGTCACTTTTTTTATTAACTTTTACTTGGTAAATTTTGCAATCTTTTTTTCAAGCAGAGCATGAAGTAAGTGATGGGAAATGGAACTTGAGATGAGGACAGTGGGATTAACTTTCAATTCTGGAAAATGTATGGGATGAGTTGAAGCAGTAGGTCAGGAGGTCAGATCATAGATGTCCTATTCACCATGTACCAAAACCATTCACTTTTCAACAACAATGTGCATTGTTGCCTACTTCGAGGCTTCCTGGGCAGCTGACATATGCATACTAGACAGGTGGGGTTCCTAGGAGTTAATGGCAGAGGTAATATAATTCAAATAAGTGTAGGTTATGTTATGTAAAGTGTTTGAACAAACTTGGGAAAGTTTGGGAAGAATTAGGGTTAAAGAGCCCAAACGGGATTGCTGAGCTAGTAATTTTCCATGCTTTCCAAGCGAGGGTTAAAGGCTTCCAAATTCTTGAATTAGGGATTGATATGTGAATTATATTGAATAATTAAACTACTACAATAGATGGGGGGTCAAATGGATTCTTTGAGTGCAATCTACAGTAAATTCAATAAAACTAGTGTAGAAAAACCTCCCAACGAGCTAGTCTTGGATTTTATCTTAATAAATGACTTCCATTAAATGATTACTTTGTTATGATATGTACTGCAGATTTGATATAATTTTAAGAATAGTAATAAACTGAAATTGATATAATAGAACCCTTATTTTATTGCAGTGGCTTCCTTCTCAAAACATAGTGCCTCATAGGCTATAAATTGCATTACAATGATGGAGAAGATGAAGAGAGAGAGGGATTTTTACAGCATATCTATTATGATGTACTGATAAGACCCTCTATGGATTAGAGGTCTTATTTTGCTGCTCCTACTGCTACTAAACTTCACTGGTGTGCCCTCCTTCAACTACTTGTCTCCACTAGGGGAAACACCTCTAGATTTGGCTGAGCAAGATGAAGCAATGGAAGAGGAATGTAATATCAGGTCTGAAGTCGAACTCTAGAAATGGAAGCCTCTGATATCTTCTGGTAACAACTTTTGGAGCTCACTGGAGGTCCTGGGAACTCTCCTCGTTAACTATCTTCTTGTGCTGGTGAACCTCCTCCAAAACTAGCTGCAATTCTTCTACACTGGTAGCCTCCCATTCAATATGATATTAATTATTCAATGCTGATCTGAACTGGATGTTACTGGCTGTAATAATAGTTTCTAGAACTAAATAATGCTCATAGGAAAATATGGACCTTGGGGCACATCTCCCAAGAAGAACTGGTTAGGCATATCACTCAACTAGAGGGCTCAGAGCTCTCATACACAAATTATAACAATGATAAAAAGTTCTTGAATGAAGTTGGAAACTTTCTTAAATAGAATTCATGTTGACCCATTGAGAAAGTTACTTAGCTTGGTGACCTATGAGAATAGGTCACCCATGAGTGGACATACTTTCCTTGCTTTGGCTTTCCTTCTTTTTTCCTCTTTTTTTGACTTTCCTTCTTTTCTGAACTTTCCTGCTTTTCATACTTTCTTGCTTTCTGGATTTATGCTGCTTTTCCTAAAATATTCCTCTTTTTTCATTTTTGGCAACATTTTTGGACTCTAGTGCTTACTTGACTTCTACTCCAAGTAATTCCTCCAAACTTATCCACTAATTCAAATTAGTGAGCCAATTTCTCCATTTATTCAGCATAACAAATAAAATATTAATAAATGAGGATAATTTATAAAATTAATTAATTTCTTCTCCAAAATTCAAAACCATTAATTATTTAATTAAAATTATATTGTTGGCTCAAAACTCCCCAATTAATTAATAAATCACCTTAGCACTTATTTTGGGGGTTAATAACTTCATGGGGAGCCCACCTTACCATTTAATTCGTCAAATTCACCCTTAGGCATATTCCCTTAGTCAATTTATTCATCCATCCATTAACTAATTAATTAATGTCTAGGTGACTTAGGCTAAAATCATCCCCATGGACCATAGCAAAATTTGGGGACATGACAAAAAATGCACATGCCTTGGGCCTCTCCCAACAGGCCGCTAACACTTACTCTTGGATCGACTGCGCACCTTTGGAGGCACTCAAATTTGCAGTGAAGTTTTGCAGAGTTGGGCTGAGCTTCGAAACCACGCCCTTGGCCTCATGGTCAAACTCTTTGATAGTCTCCAGCATTGCCTACAAGACTTCTTCCTAAACTTGTTCTGTAAGTGTGTGTTTGATGGACAATATACCAAGAGTGGACTCGAGGCCTGATCTCCCTAGCTCAACGTGAGTCTAGAACAAATAGAACATAATATAAATCACTCTCCTAGATCTAGTTAGAGATCAAGGAACTAGATGCATTTACCTTATAGATCACTGATCCTTTTCTCCTTGAATGCTGCTCCAAGCTTGACGATCTTCAGATTTGAGATGCAAAACTTGTCAAGATAACAAGACAAAAAAACAAGTAAAATGAATCTACACAATAATATATCTAAGTAAGCAGTCAAGTAGGCGAACTACACAAGATATCATTAACACAATGAGATTTTGGTGGAAAGCACTTATATTACTGTATTGAAATGGAACTACATAGGATGAAAAGATTACAACCAATGAGTTGATGTAGCAATCCTCCTCCATTCAAGCCAATGCCAAAGTATCCCAAGGAAGTGTGAGTCTCCCAATAGATGAGTAGAGATCTCTCCTAAGTTAATTTCACCAGCATGTAGACACTATAGACTTCCTCCTCTTGGTATGGGAGTGAGCTTCACTTATATAGGACTAAGTGGATAGGGTAGGTTGAGATATGGTAGGAGAGAGATAGAGGATCTTTCCAAGAGGTTAGGAACCGAATGCCAACTCCCCCAAATGGTCAGGGATAGGGATCCATGTCATCTAGCTTCGAGAATGGGATCGAAGAAACTATTTTAGTCCATTAACTAACATCGTCGTAGGCTGCAAGAGGACAACCTGCGACGTCGTAGGTTGCATGAGGACAACCTACGATGACCTCTCTAAACCTAGTATAAATGGGTTTGCATCTCTTCTAGGTTAATGACTTAGTCAAGGAAACTTTAGGGATGTTTACATTGAGTCTAATGATGGTAAGATTTAGGTGTAACAGTGTGCCTTCTGTTGCTTGAAGTTCTAGGAACTTCTCATCTATGTGCACCAACAACATGAGTGCGTCTTCCTACATTAGCTGCAACTTCACTGAAGTGACAACCTCTTTATCCCTTAATGATTTTAGTTCCTTCTGTGACTCCTTTGTCTTCGTGAACTTCTGTATCTTTTTCCTTGGTGGAAAATTCTTCATTGCGGCGTTAATGGAGTCTAGATCTTGCTGTATGTGCTGTAGGTCCTCTTGTATTTTCTGCAGGTTGGGATCCTCGTACAGTGTAGCCAGTACTCTAGTGGCTTCCTCAATCAAATACTGACATCTCGCCACTTCCGTGGAGATATTTTCTATCATGACCTTTACTTCTTCACCTCGAGCTGTGCTATCATCCTGAGGAGTGGTAGGCTACTGAGATTCCCAATCAACAATATGTTCTTTGTATGCAACTTCCATATCCATGATCTCGGCCTTAATATTTTCTACTGTGGCCCCAATCTTAATTATAGTGGACTCAACCTTAGGTTCTTCCTCTCACTCGGGCATTTTGGTGTAGACTGCTGACACTGTCTCTTTAAGTCTGCAGTTCCTCTACTGGGCATTTGACAATTCTCTTCTACTTCACTCAGATTCTTGCTTCAGCTCATCATAGCTCTTTTCTAGATGTATGTTCTTGTTGTAAGTAGTGATATCCATGTCACGGATCTCCTCCACAACCTGCAAGTGCAGATTGTGTAAGTCTTCAATGGGAAACATCCCGACATTAAGGTTGAGGTCTTCCAACTTCTTCACTTCTTCCGCTAGTCTGTCATTTGGAAAGATGATGCTTACTGGCTCAATATTTACCAAACGAGGATGCAAGGTCAAGGCAGGTGACCATCTCTTATTTTTGCTGGATTCACCTAACCTTCCCTCATAATCTGATTCTTGCACCAAGTCCTATTGGATTTGTTCAATCTTTGCAACCATACTTTTTATTTCTGCGAGGTTTAGAATGAGTTTATGTTGTACCTCCTCACTTTTAGTCTCCTTCACAGGGAATGCTTCGTCCAAGTGCTCACTGAATTTCCTTGCGATGACCTCGTATTCATCATCATGCAACATCGCTTCAAGTGGCATCTTGGTGGATTTATGCTTCTTTCTGTGCACTTTCGCTGGTGATGGGATTTCAAGTTCTTTTCTTTTCTCCCTTGGTGTTCCTGTATCAGTGTCCTACTGAGTTGATTTTTGCTTCACACTTGATGTGCCTTCTCCATTCTTTTGATTTCCACCTTTGCTTTCCTCGGATGTGGTGTTGATTTCCTTTGTTGCCTCTACCTTCCATTCTGGCGACCAACATTCCATCATTATATCAATCTATGCAGCATCCAGTTGATAGAACCATGGGTACCATAGTGTTTGTTTCTTATCATCCCTTGGTTGAATATATATAAAGTGCATGTCAACTTTAAATTGGAGCCTCTTAATATACATAGTTGTCACTGGATTGGAGATGCGCGGCGTGCGCTGAATGACATCACACAACTGTTCGTAATATGTGTATAATTGCTCGTTGTTTATTCGCTGTCTATCAGACTTTGCGTTTTCCCACATGTTGGCAAATCGCGTTCCTCGGCATTCTCCAGGGAATACTGGAAGGCCTTGATTGTAAAGTGGCTCTTTTTATCCCACAAATTCAATTAGTACCAACAACCAACTGTAGTGGAATGCATATTCAATTTCTTGAGTCTCTCAGACATCGTCCAAGAACTCATTCAACAAGTATCTTTCCTATTTATATGGGGTTCCTTCCTTAACTTTTGACACGAGGAGAACTGCTGCGACCTACAACTCTACCGATCTGCATTTTCAGAACACCTTCCCTGCTAATAATTGCATAGTGAAGCACGTGGCATCGTCCGTGATGCTAGATGTGATGTATCCACGACTTCATTTCTGTAAGCCGAATTCTTCCTTCATTTTGGTCCCAAGATGTTTATCTTGGGACTTCCCCACGAACTTTGTTGCAGGATTCGTGCCTCGCTTGCTGAGTAGCGTGATCCCGTATATGAGGTCAATGTTTAGGTCAATCTTGCGATATAACCACAAGTAACCTAAATGCATGCTTGAAAGCAAATTCTGCACTACTGCTGTAAGCTCAGAGCTTCTGTCGAAGTGCGGGATGCACAAAAGATTTAGCAACCCAGATGGCACTATCGGTTTGAGCCAATCCTGAATGAAATTCTTTGTTTCCCGTCTTCTCGTCGAGACGACGACACATATACTGGTAGGGATGAAACTATGAGTACCTTGGTGACTTGGGATCCTTCCCTTCTAACAAATCACAGTCCACAAACTTGCAGTCTTGAATCTTTCCCAATATATTCTCGCGGGTATGCACATGACTTGAATCGGCGACAATGGGATCGCATAGTGTGCATTATTCATAAGCTGAAGGAGTCGTGCACCATCTCTTCTCAAGGGAATGTATTCATGTGTGAGATAAATGGTCCGGTCACGGGGTGGTTCAGGTGGTGGTGGCCTCGACACATTTGCTGTATTCGACTTCTCATGCTCTCAGGCTGGCTGGTTGTCTTTCTTCTTCATCTCTGCTATGTGTCTTAGTGAGCTCGGGACGGTGCACCTTTTTCTGGAACATACTTCTCAATAGGCATTTTCATTAATCCCTCAAGACCAGACTATTTGAAACCTCTCAAAATCTCTTCAAGCATGAATTGCTCAGACATTCACATGCAAAATCCCTTGGCGTATTCTTGCTGGTAAAACTTGGAATTTACACACATTAAGATTCTAAAATCATGGTAAAGCTGATAACTACTTGGTTAATTTGATTTATAGGAACTGCTTGACCTAAAACGCTCCCATTAATGGCTAATTAGGCATTAAATTCTGTGTCCATTGGCCCAGATCTCGCTGAGATCTTGGTCCTTTCCACCATTGGTTATGCACGAACGGACAAGATTTTCTTTAAATGCGGGATTTTTTTGGTGTCGACATACTGGATAATGACTATTTTATCGACCGCCAATTGTAACGGTTATCTCTTCCTTCGAACTGTGCTAGTGGTTATGTGATATGAATAGTTCACTGCACATTGTCCTTTTGTCCATACATTTTGACTTTGTAGTGCAAACCCTTTTTGGTGGCTAACGTATGTGAATTGTGAGGTGCACTGCGCATTTCCTTTTCTTTTTATTAACTTCACAGCAGGAGTGTTTTGATACTTTGCATTTCACCTTCCTTTGTGTGCTTCGCAGCACAACTTCCATTTTTGTAAACACTTCACATTTTATCAAAATTGCATGCATAATCTTATTCTTGCATTCTTAGTGTCCAATTTCAACTGCACTTGACACTTAGAATTTTCTTCGCTTCTGATCATTGAGGGTCTGACGAAGTAGGACTATCCCTGTAAGGTTTTAGTCTACTTACATTAATAATACCTAGTAGGTTTTCTCCCACTAATGTGGATCGTTGAATTGTGCCACCGTTAGTAACATGGTTGATAACATATGGCCCTAGCCAATGCATTTTAAATTTTCTAGGAAACTTCATGAATTTACTATCATAGAGGAGAACAAGATCTCCTACCTTAAAGGATTTATACTTGATGTGGCAATCATGCCATGCTTTTTCTCTGTCTTTCTACTCTTGTTGGTGAAATCCTGCAATAAAGCGATCTTTGTCTAACCCAACCAAGTGTAGTATCCTTTCTTCCATTGTCTCATCATCTGCCATGCCTGTAAATGATGCAATTATCAAACTTGGTACTATGTATTCCATTGGAATCACAACTTCCTGTCATAAGCCAACCTAAAGGGTGTATGACTTGTCAAATTCTTGCAAGTTATCATATATTCCCATAACACAGCTAGTATTCGCAGATCACAATCATCCCTAGTTTTATTACATACCTTAGTCAGCACATTTTCCAACACTTTGTTAAAATCTTCAACAGTGCCATTGGCCTGTGGATGATATGGTGTGCTCTTTTGATTGTAAATATGAAATTCCTCAATTAGGTCTTCGATAGTTATATTAAAGAAGTGGGTTCCCTGATCGCTCATTAAGATCTTTGGACATCCAAACCTTGTGAGTATGTTTTCAAAAATGAACTGCGTGGTGGTAACTGCACTATAGTCCTTTACTATTTTTGACTCTGCCCATCTGGTTAGATAGTCTGTAGTTGTAATGATATATCTCGAACTAGTTCACTTTCTTGGTGGGTTAATAGGTCCCACAAAATAAACAACCCACTTATCGAATGCTTGCAATGTTAGCTATGGCCTCAATGGGATCTCATCTCTGCGATATGACTTCCCTGTTCTTTGGCAAACATCGCAACTATGGAAATTATCCTTTGAATCCTTGTGGAGTGTAGGCCACCATAGCCCTGCTTTTAAAATTTTTTGCGTAGTGGCTATTCCTGTGTAGTGGTCTCTAGACACCCTTGAATGTGCTTCAGCAAGTATCAATAGTTTATTTTTTTCTAGCACACATCTGCGCAGTAATTCATCAAGTCCTAGCTTGTATAATTGTCCTGCAATTATGGTGAAGTTAGCTGCTTTTACTACCAGTTGTTTTTTCTGCAGCACAGTAAACTCTGTAGGTGGCAACCCTATGGTTATGAATTTTACAATATCCTTATAGTAGTCATTTGCTATCTGAATAAAACAACTGCAAATCTAGTAGACTATCATCTAGGTTGGTAGGCTCTTCTCCTGATTCAATTCTAGAAAGGTGGTCAGGTCCTGAGTTCAACCTTCTTAGCGTAAAACCAATTTCAAAATCATACTCTTGAAAGAGTACCATCCATCTACATATTCTCCCCCCTAAAACTGGTTTATTGACCAAGTATTTCAAAGTTGAATGGTCAGTAAACATACGGAAGTGCGCACCCAACAAATACTTTCTGAACTTCTGCAGTGTGTACACCATTTCTAAGACTTCTCTTTCTAAGGTGGTATAATTCTTTTTTGCTAAGGACAACTTCTTGCTTGAGAATGCAATAGGATGGTCAATTCCTCCCTCACCTGGTTGAGATAGCACAACGCCAATTACAATGGATGAAGCATCTACATGCACATGGAATGGTTTACTCCAATTTGGAAAAACTAAGATAGGCGCAGTTACCATCCTCTCTTTCAATGTGTCCAATCCTTTCCGAAAATCCTCAGTCCAAATGAACTTCTCTTCCTTCTTCAACAAATTTTCCATAGGCGCAGTGATCTATGCATATCCTTTGATGAACTTTCTGTAGTACCCTGTGTGTCCCAATGTGTTGCGTAGTTGCTTTACTGAGTTAGGTGCCAGAAAATTCACAATAACTGCGATTTTAGCCGGATCAACCATCAATCCTTGTTTACAAACAATGTGTCCTAGTATAATTCCATAGGGAACACAAAAGATGCTTTTCTTCAAGTTCATGGAGATCTGATGTTCTCTACACTTTGCTAACATCAGCCTTAAGCTGGCATAATGGTTCTTTAGTAACCCAAATACTGTCCAATCATCAAAGTACACTTTTAAAAACTTATGGATAAAATCCTTGAATGCAACAACAACTACTCTTGAGAAAATGGAAGGTGCGTTCTTCATAGCAATAGGCATAACTGTGTATTGAAATGAGCCCCATTCAGTGGAAAATGTAGTCTTGTGCCTGTCTGTTGTATCAATTCTAATATGATGATATCCAGAAAATCAATCAGTGAAAGAATATGCCTCATGCCCTCCAACCTTGTATAACACTTTATCTGTTAATGGAGTAGGAAATAGATCATACAACGATGCGTTGTTCAACTTCCTTAGATCTACGCAGATCCTAATTTCTCCTTTAGTTTTCTTTTCCTAGATAACCACGGGAATTATCCATTCCGAATCTTCTACAAGTTCAATGATTCCTACGTCAAGCATCTTATCGAGCTCTGCCTTTACCCTTTCTTTGTATCTTGGATTAAGTCGATAAGGTCTCTACTTAATGGGATTCGTGTCTATCTTGAGAGGTATTTTCATGACTCCCAAGTCACCCAAAATGACTTTCATTTCCGAAAACTTCATAGGAAATAAGTCTTCATATTTGCGGAGTAAATCTTATATCTACGCAACCATCTCCTCATCCTAGTAATCACCTATAGAGGTGAATTTTGGTTCTTTAGTAGTTCCAATGTTCACTTTTTAAGTCTTCATAGGATTACTTAGGTCCAGAATTTCCAATGGAGGTCCTTCTACTTCACGCTCTCCTTCTGACTCAAGTATGTTAACATTGTGCAGGTCATCATCCTCGATTTCCACTTCATCTTTGTCTAAAGCGAAGTTATAACATTCCAGGGCATGTTCTAGCGGTCTTGCCCATTCTGGTTGTTGATACATAGGTTCTAGTGTGTCGTTGAATACCTTCTTTTTGATGATTTGTAATGCCTCATTTATACTTGGATAGTCATCCTCAAAACTAAAAGTTGCTTGGAAGTTCTAAGCCATGACGGACCATTCTATTGTCCCTCTGTGAAGTTCTTTTTCTGTATACTAGTTCTTCGAAATTTGATCCAATGTATGCACAAACCGATGGACCCATTTTGCTTGCGGTACGTGTGTCCATGCTTTCATGAAAATGTATATGGTATATGCGATCTCTAGGATCAGTTTGTCCATTATATTTCACTTGTACAATTTTAGTTTCTTCCAGAAATCCGATCTCCATCATGTGATTACATTCTTCCCATGTGATTAGATTTTGCTTATGCACAACCTACCATCTAGCAGGTGTAGTGCACAGTGTTGTATCCAATGCTGAACTTATGTTCATATGAAACTGATATAATATATTCTTGAAAAAATGTATGAATATTACTCAACCCATCGTAAGTAGGGATTGGACTTACCTCTATTCTGATCTAGCGCAGTGATTTAGTGAGCTGCACACATCTTCTTGCATATACTTCATGCATTCTTCTCTTTTAGTTCTCCAGTCTCACATCTAATTTTGATATGCAAGAATTGTCACATTTCCAACTCAATGTTCCATCATCAGTTGGGATGATGTAATCTTCCTGATTCACTATCATCTTGTAGATATGATCCAGATCATGAGATCTGCATTCTTCTCTTATTGGTTCAGTGTATATAATTCCTTATGCAGGGTCTAAAGGTGCAATGACCCTGATATTTGTTCCTTCAAATATCATTAGCTTCTTTTTCAAATTGATAATTGCGAGGTTATTAATTTCCCAATCTATGCCTAGTAGTGCAGGATATAGATTGATACCATCTATAATCTCAATAAACTCGAAGTCTGCTTGACTTCGCACTCCATCAATGTCAATGAGAACATTTAACAATCTCCCAAAGTGTAGAACCTTTTGCTGATTAGCTAGTCTCAACTGTATGGGTGACCATGATAAATTCGACTTCCCCATTTGTTCCCATGTCTTCTTTGTCAAGAAATTTACTTCTGATCCTAAGTCAAGTTTAATTTCATCCATTTCAAATTCCTCGATCTGTGCACTTAGTCTCATTTCTCTTCCAGTTCTTTTATTATTCTTAATATGGTGAACCACTCTGTGTGCTTCGTTCACCACATTACGCTACTCGTAATGAATCAGTATGATTTGTAACTCTGCCAAAGCATTTTCATGCTTTAACAACTTCATACAGCTTTGTAAAAGCTGCATAATAGGCCTCGTCGAGTCTGTTGCAGTACATGATCGATCATATGAAGCTGGAATATCCATCACAGGTGTAGTCTCACTTCGCAACTTGATTCTTGGAGTTACAGGTTCTGACTCTTTGAAGGTTTTTCTTGCTTCCATGAAGACTTATTTTTCTTTATTCTTTATTCAGGTTGAAAGAAGGTGTTTTTTCAGTTACTTTTCTTATCCAATCCCCTTTAGTAGGCTTCTGTCTAGCTTGGTGATTCTCATAATTCGAAGCTTCAGTTCTTTGATCTCCACCTATGGTGGTTCCACTTTATGTCACAACATTAATGTTTCAATCTATATTCCCTTTTTCAGCTGCAATCATCTGTATGTTCTGATTATGTGCTTCTAGTCTTCTTTCTTGCATTAGTGCTTGCAAAACAGGGAATACTTCAATGACATGTTCAAATGATTTACAGTATTTACAAGTAGTGCAAGGGTTCGTGCAATCTCTAGCTAGATGTCTTGGTTGAGCGCAGTTATAACATACAATATGACCTCATCCCCATCCTAGTCCAGTGTTTCGTCCTCTTCCTATGAATCCTCCACGTCCTCTATATGTGCCTTGATCATACTGCGCATTTTCATTGTTGTTTTGTGTTTCCCCATGAACTCTATAGACATCATGTTTTCTTTCCATCATGAGGTCATATGATCTGCAGTTGTTATCATCATGGCCTACAAACTTACAGAATATGCAGTAGAGGTTCTTTGGTGTTTGCACATACTTATGAAGTAAGTAGTAGTCCTTTGGGTGATGTCCTCTACATCAGAAAATATCACACCATGGTCCTTGCTGATGATTTACTAGGTTTGGTGCTTTGCTAGCGATGTAATCTATAAATATCGAAAAATGTTCTTTAGGGTGTCCTTCTCCTTTACACTTTGTATATGAAACCTCTTCTCTGGTTTCTTTTCCTTTCTTCATATCTTGCAGTTGTAGTGTCAAATTTGCTAGCTGGGTCTGTATCTGAACCATTCCTGTGCTAGTCTCTCATATAGGCGAAGCTTCTAGTTTCATTGCAATTTCTAGGGCCTCTGTATGCAAAGTAACCTTTTGTTGCATTAATGGTAACCTGTTATATGGAAACAACATGGATATGAACCATTCTTGTTGTTGTTTTAGTGCTATGTCAAAGCTCACTTGGTCTAACAATGCTTTGAATTTTTGATCAAATTCCCATACTGTCTCACTTGGTTTTTGCTTGATTTCTTTCAGCTCTGTGATACACTATGATTCTGACTTGGGTTTTTTAAACTCTTTGATAAGCGCAATTATGATATCCACTAGTGTCCTATTCTATCCAACATATTACTTCAGAAACCATGTTAAGACTATGTCCCTGAATGTGGTAACTACTTGTGCTTGTCTAATAGCATCATCGTGTACTTGTTTAACATTCCATATGGATTCTCAAAGAAACCAATGTTGCACTGGGTCCTCAAGACTAGTTCCTTTGAATATATGCAGCTTAATGTTGTCTGTCATTCTTCTTCGGGGAGGCATAGTTTACTGTGATGTATTACGTATACTACTACTTGGAACGTTCTAAGTGCTTGCTCCTGCAGTGTTACTACTACTGTTGTTCTGTGGGTTAGTAGTATTTCTGTCGTCAACTGGAGGTTTTTGTGGAGTAATGGGCTGATAGGTAGTTACTCTAGGGTCTGTTTCACTACCAGCCTCAACCCAATATGAGTCCCTATTACTTCCTAAATCAGTTTCTAGAGAGGTGCGAGGTTCGTGTTCATTAGACCTATTCCCGGTACTATACTTGTATCTTTTACCATTTCGTAATGTATAAATATTTTCCTCAGTGTCACTGTCTATATTACTGAACATTACAGATTCAATTTCCTAGGAATCTTATTACATTCTTAAGACACCTTTCTCTACTAACAACATTTTAATGTATAGGCTGAGATTTTTCAGGTACTTACCTCTGAATCCTTTGAAGAAATCTACCTCTGCTGCACTATAAGACTTCAGAGTGTCCACATCAAATTTTGTAATGTAGCCTTCTAGTACACGGTCTAGCCAGAAGTTTACTGCTCTTGATATTGGGCTATCCACTACTTTAAGTCTCTAAATCAGTTTTGGAGTCCACATTGTAGGTTCTCCACCTTTAAAGCAATTTTTTTGCTCTGTGAGCCTCAATATCCACTCGTGTAGCTCGTTTCCGAAGGATGCAAAGAAAATTTTGTGTATGTCAGAGAAAATATATATCTGTAACCACTCTTTCGTAGACAAGCTCGGATGCATGTTTCCTTTCTTTGCAAACTCGTCCTCTCTCTTAGTTACCCAGTTCCGTATCTTTGTTCGCTTAGGATTCTAGTTATTGGAGAACATCACCAGTTCAAGCACATCAATGGAACCATTTGTTGGCTTACTAATTGTTCGTTAAATTTCTTGTACTGACCCAGGTTCGGCATTGTTAGGGAACCAACAATACCACTTCTCCATTGGCCCTTTCAGAAACAACCTGCAAACAGGCTGAGGTTTCACTCGAGGCGAAGTTATGGGGGATTACAGAAGCACGTTTCTGTAATTAGGTGATGCGCGGTTATGGAACTGGATCGGTCAAAGCTCTCTCTACTTCACATATACTTCATTATTACTGCGCACATATGGGACTACGCACTCTGCAGTTCCTACAATACAACAACGCACCTTCGGGATGGTGCTTCACTTTGCAATCGCACACTTTACAAACTTCGCTGATTTAGTGTTATCCAAATAACTTATACATTCGACATGCTCAGAATTACTTGCATATTCAGCCCTACAGGTTCTATACTTAACATATTATTCTCATCCACCATACATGTGAAAATACATATAAAGTCACGAACTTACATAAGCATAAGTATGAATGTAAACGTAAACATAAGCATACACAATCACACTCATTCAATCACATAACACACTTATTTATGTGGTTCACCCCCAGTATGGGAGCTATGTCCACCGGAATTGTTGTTTATATTAACAGGAAGAGTCAACAGTTCCGGTCTGCGCACACAACTGCAGACTCTTCTCTCTAAAATGGGTCTCTACACACATAGTTGCAGAGCCTCTTCTCTCTTATTTACAATACTTAGTCTTCAGAAGACCCAAAATAACACCAACAAAGACCAACCCTTCCCTTACAAAATTTTTCCTTTTATAGATCGTGCTTGAAGGTCACATCTTTACAATGATTGTGGGCCAAAAACCCTATAGTACCAAAAATCCCCCAAAAGTGGTGCGGTTACCCCGCTAACCTGGCCTATCGTAGTCGACAACTGCTTCACTTTCCTTTGGACACCTTTTTGCACTGCTTCTGGTTCTAAATCCTATTTGACAGCCGCAGTTCTGTCGGAATGACTCTAACTGCATATTGACATGTCCCTTTCTGTCGCTCTAGCTCTTTTGTCACTGTTGATCCGTCGTTCTGCCTCTAACGGTTTCCACCTCCCTAGCTGTCTCAACTGTCTTGGTCATCCTTATTACTCTGCTTACTTAGGTGACAAGTACCTTTTCCTCTGACATCACATCATGCCATACCCTTCACTCGGGAATTACAGAGACATTTTCCCAAAATTAGGTCATTACTAGCCTTTGCTGAGTTCATACTGCCTTGAAGTAGCTATACTTTTACCTCACTTCATCATAGCTTTGCTAATCCAAAAAATTGCACTGACTTGTCCGCAAGTTACGCTTCGTCAAAACTGCACTTCTCTTGAGTCTTTTTAGCACAACTGTGCGAACCTTGGAAAAACTGCGCATGCCTTGGGCATCACCCAACAAGCATTTTGTACGTGGAGAACAAACTTAGATGTATGGTTTTAAGTTTCCATAACCAAATTGTTTGAAATTTGTAATGCATTATGCGACTAGTCTATGGAGCAAAAGTATTGAATGACCTAGACTAATGAACAAACCAAAACTCACACTTCCTAGATTGTACAACCTCACTACCATTTTTTGCAATTTCTTTGGATTGAACAATAGAAATATTCAGATAATACAAAATGGCTTGTGTAAAAAAATAACACCAACCTTAGATGTTATTGCTATGGCATGTGATATCTCCTTCTTTTCCTAATTTAATGTTTCATCTCAATGCCATCTTGGAAGATTGATCTTGTTGTTTAGACTTCTCTTATCTCTTATGGTCATCTCCCTCTTTTTCATTGACTTTTTCCCATGTTACACTAGACTTCTACAAACACATCTACAAACAATGTCTAGAATTGGTATAATTGATCAAACAAGTGATTTCTTCATATTGCGAGCTTTTTTGTCTTTATGTTTTTTAAATTTATTCTATATGGATTCTTGGGTTATTTAACATTAATATAACATCATTTATTAAAGTTTATAGAGAGGAAAAATGCAAATATTGTCACTAAATTAAGGTCTCTGACTCGTAATGCCACCATATCAGGGCGTTTTGGTTGTCTTTTATCTGACGCGTGAACTTCGTGCATGTTAAAGCAGTGAAACGCGTGTGATCCATTGGATTTGATTCCTCTGAGATCGACGATGTTATTTGCAAGTCAACTTCATGGCCTTCATTATTGCACGCAGGTTCTGCTAATGCACGAACGACCTTCGAATGACCAAGGGAAAAGATGGAAGAGGCGCTAAACAATTGAACGAATCACACCAAAAGTTGCAAACGTGTAAAAACGTGGCGGAATAATGATGCAGACCCACCCAGAAGCAAATCGACGATGGAAATGGGTTTCGACGCTAGAAAGTGCATGTTGGTTAAACTTGGAAAGGTGGAGCGGAAATTAAACCGCTTACATGTGGGAAGCATTAGCGGAGTCTGCTATGAAAATAGGTTAAATTTAAACCGCTCATCGCAAGTTCCTAAAGCACCTAAGCATATGTTATATAAAATGTTTGTTCAAAGTTTTAAAAATGTTTTTGTCGCTTATTGTTTGGAGGAAAAGAATCCATGGGAAACACGTCATTGTCTTGGTCATCTAGAACAACAACCAACAAGCTCACTTCATAGGTATCGCAAACCCCTCAGTGCTTAGATTTTGTTCCCCAAATGGAGAAAACCCAACACCTTCTTCCCTTCAATGAAAGTTCAGATGAAAACGAGGAGCTTGCAGTTGACAGGGAAAGGAATATTTTTGACCCTGTTTTGTATGTATGTAGTATTTCGTAGTCTAAAGAGAAATTAATGGATTTTAAGTCATAGGGAAAGGATGTATTTAATGTTTTTGGTTCTTTTCAGTATTATTTTTGTGTTGAAAAAACCCTACACTTCCCGGAATTTGTTTGTTGGTGTGCGACAAATTATTCACAGGCCGAAAGGGTAATCATTAATGTAAATACAACCAAAATTATATGCCGAGTAAATGCAAAGACTTTCCGTGAGGTTCTACATTTACTTGAAACGTTCCCTAAAACCCCTGAGTTGTTTAACAAAGAAAATTTGGTAAATTTTTATAGAAACTGCAGTCCGACAGAAAAAATACAAGTTTTTATTACAAGTCTTGAAATATGGTTAGTCGCATGAAAACCTATCGTTCCCATTGAGTATTGATGTATTTTAGTGAGATACCTAGTTATTTTTGTCCTTGTTGAGTCAAATTTTAGGTCTATCTAGTGATAAGTCAATCACAAAAGTTATGTTAGGTTTTCTTCTATGAGTAATTTCACCCAAGTCACAGTCGAGTCCGGTGTGTTGTTTTAATTTTGATGAATTCCTAGTTGAAGCAATTCATGTCCAGTTGGTGAATTTCTACAAGTTGAAGCATTTCAAATATCATTCATATATCCTAAACATGTTCTTGTGTTCAAATATTTCGTAATCGAAGTTTCTTGGTACCATGTTTTTTCATGAATTTCCTAAACAGGTCAAAATGTTTGAGTTCACCCATACAATCATGGCTGAAGTTTAAAAAATTATTTTTAATGTTGAGTTGCCCCGTGTGTTAGAAGAAATGAAAGAAAATTTGCAGCCTACACCAGAAGGACAAACAAGTGATTGGTTCTTGTATAAATAACATACTATAATTAGAGTGTATGGTTTTACTAGAGCACCATATATGTTGCCAGCCTTTTTAACACCGAGGATTTTTTCCTTAGAATTTATTTGAAAAACGTTGCATTCAGAAAAAGAACATTTTGGTGCTTTCAAAAAATCATCAAATGTGAAATTCACTCTTAAAGTTGGTCCATTCATCATTAAGACTAAGGAAACCTTATCTGTAGTAGAAAAATTATTGAAGATCCTGGATTTCCAAGAGGCAGAAAGGGTTAATTATGATCCTCATCAAATTATATTGCAAAGGAGACAACAAAATAGAAACAAGGCTTTTGATCATCAAACAGTAGAAGGATTAAAAGAAATGGAAAATTTATTCAAATTTGAACAAGATAAGAAAGAAGTGAATATGGAACAAACATGCAATTTGGCAATGTTGGTTCAGATACCAACTAAATATGATATCACCAATAAGAGAATTATTTCAGAATTTGATAGTATGGAAGTCGATGAAGAAGTTTCAAGCAAGAAATCAAAAGTGGAACGACAGAAGGAAATTATTAGTATGGAGGAATGAGATTTAATTGTTCCAGAAAAAAACTACTTTGATTTTGTAGCCACCTGCAAATATGCAACAATATTATTTTTCATAAATAAAGGAATTTGGAAGTAACTCTCAATATAAGTCCAGATTTGATGTCCTTTCACAATATGCAAAAAAGAATAAGCAGTATTTGGAAGAAACCCAAAAATTGTACCCTCAAGTAAGAATGTTGGAAGAACAAAATGTTTCCCTTCTTACAATTACAGATCCAAGAAGAAACAATATAAGGTTTGCAGTGGTGAAAGATGAGAAAGTTTTTGAAATGGAATTTATGCTTTATGCGATTAATATACCCAATAAGATTCAATTGCATAAACAAACAAGAGATGTCTTGTATTCTGATTTATTACAATCCACTTAAAAAATTTCTAAATTCCAGTCCGTGATAACAAAGATGGAGAGTCAATTGAGGCAAGAGAAGGAAGGAAACAAAGCAAATTCGATCCATATTAAAAGACTACAAATGGACCTTGTGACCATGGGATCCGAGCCATGGAACAACCAGTGTACAAAAAGGATCTTTGATGAAAAATATTATACCATTCAAATGCTCAAGAAAAAATTGAAGGTGCCAAATAATCAGCATGTGCAATATCCAGAGTTGACAACATTACAACAAGAGAATGAATCCATATATCAAGAAATGATGGATCACAAAGGTAAAATGTTAAAGTTAGAAGATGAAAAGCTGCTTGGGAAAAATAAAGGATTGAATTGTTGTCACAAATTTCATTGTTGAATACCAATCAGATTGAAACTGTGCAAGTGCCAGACAATCCCTGGGATCAATCTCTATGTATGGATGAAGGGAAAATGGAAAATTCCTCCACTGAGGAACTAACTAGTGCTATGTCACAAATTGGTCTAAAATATGTAGAGATAGAAGAGTTGAAAGAGGAAAACCAGAAGTTGAAACAGGAAGTAATTCAAAATTTTAGAGAAAAGAAAAAGGCTTTGAGTGATAGAAATCAAATGCAAAATAAAGTTGATGAATTAAAAGATAAATTGACAGGTTGGATTCCATTACAAGGAGCTAAACACCTTATATGGGATGTGATATTAGTGGAAGTCACCAAATTCTGGTCACATTTGAATTTTATAGCATATAAAGATACTATAGCAAACATAGCTCTTAAGAGGTGTCAAGTGGAAAACAAGACATTATGCAAAAGGCATTCAGAAACAAATCCAAATACAATCATATTTTTAAACACTCTAACCCAATAAGATATGTAGAGTTTTGGAATCAAAGACAGACCATCAATCATCATTTGGGAAAGAAGAATTATTGGAAAGTATGATCGTGTTAAAGAAGTAGAAGACATGGTGCAGCAGATGGTCCTTGAAGTTCAAAATTTTAAGGAATTATTTCTGAGGCCTTTTGAACGTGGTCTACCTTCTTTTTGGAGCGACGATGGAAAATTAAGGACTCAGGAAAATTATCACAATTTGATAGTATAGGCTCGTATGGATCACTCGAAATTTGAAGGTTTGGTTAAAGGATTAACTTGAAAGACAATAATTGATAAATTGACCGATGATTTTGAAATACTTGAACAATTTATAATGATTAAGAAGGATCTTCCAGATATATGTTACAGAGAATGCATAGAATTGGAGGTGATGGTGAAAGAAATTATGGATTATGAAATCCCAACTCAAGAACAATGGAAAATTGTTGAAAAATTTGGGAAAACAAAATACAAGTTATATCAAGAATGAATATTCATGTGTCTTAATTTTAAATGATGTTGCGGTTCCTTTGTTAACTGCCCGAGTGTTACAGTATCCCAAATCAAAGCAACACTATACCATCTTGGTCGACAACAAAACAAATGTTCTTGAAGTTTAGAGATTTCTTTGAAATTTATTTTTTTAGAGAAGAATTCAAAGAACATTTTTTATAAATTTTGATTTTACAAAGTAACAGGGGTTGGATCTGAGAGCAAAACATACAGTGATGTTATATTTTTTGAATACTTTAATGACGAGCATAAGTACAATTTTATGGGAAATAGAGATTCATATGTTGTCACTTTCTTCAGTATTCTAATTTCTCTTTTGTGAATGTATTTCGTGTTACACCATCTTTTCACTTTGCCTCATATTTGACTGTGATATGTGAGTTAGAATTCATTTTATATGCTCTGATTCACACATTTAAATATTGTCAATGTTCTTTCTTCCAAATTAATGCAGAATTCATCCTAGTTAGATGATCTTTTTGTTTTCCCAGAAGAAAAAGAGCCTCTTGCTATTCATATAGTGAATCAAAGAAACTACACATATTCTTGTACATAAAAGTCAATGATCATGATAATCATTTGTTGCATGTGAAACATAATTGTCTCCTGAATGGCCACTATTCCCGAGTGAGCTTTTGTGACTTCCGACTTCCACCAAGAAGGATCGGTCGCCCCTTCATTTAGTAGATAACTGTGAACACCTATATCCAACAATTCACGTGTATCTAGAATGGTCAACACAATAAATATCGCCTGACCCTTCTTGTAGTCTAGAAATATTATGAAAATAATACTGGGCAGGAGAAGGGACGACTGCCCCTTCATTTATGATGGAATTGTAACAATATTCAACCTACGAAGGCTAGGCTGTCAATTCATCTATATCCAAAATGGTGAACACTGGCAAAATGTTGAGCACAAGAAGGGTCGTCCGACACTTCATTTAAGAGAGAAATGTAAAAATATTTAATCTGCGAAGGCTGGGACAACATTTCCCAACTTCTGAATTCCGTAGTAAATAGTAGGGATCGGTAAATTGGATAAGTTATAACATACAAACAATATTTATCCCGAATTGAGACAAGAAGGATCGACCACCCCTTCGTTTAGTACAGAAGTATGAACACCTATATTCAACAATTCACCTGTATCCCGGAATGGTGAACACAAGAAGGATCAACCGAACCTTTTTACAGTCTAGAACTTTTATGAAAAGAATAATGGGCAGAAGAAGGGTCGGTCGCCCCTTCATTTACGAGTGGATTGTGAAAATATTTTGAAGTGGGGTTTTAAAAACTTTTAAATAACCTTGTTTTTATATATTTTCACAATTTGAGGGAGGCCTTTTTTTCTTGGAAATACATCGTTTCCGCAATCTCGCAATACACATTTTTTATGAGTTTGAATTACTTGCTTCCGCATTTCCACAACCCACAATGCAGATTGCAGAAGTTGGAAAGCATTTGATCAATAAAAATCAGATTTTCGGTTCCACCTTTCCACATTCTAGAATGCGGATTGCGAAAAGTGAAAACCAAACTTAAAAAAAAAATTCATCGCCTTTTTTGAACCCGCAAATATATTGTGGTTTGTGGATACCTACATTTATTAGAAACGTTCCCACAATTTTGCAATCCCGCAACCCACAATGCGTATTGCGGGAAGATCGAACTTACGAGCAAAATATTTCACTGGCCCTACCGGCATCACCCTGTAAATAGGTTGAAGTCTCACCTGAAGAGAATATTGGGGGTTATAGAATCAAGATTCTGTAACCGTGCGATTGGGACATTGGATAAGTTATAACATAATTTTTTTTTAATCCCGACTATTGACATCTTACAGAATGATCGGTTGCCCCTTTGTTTAGTAGAGAATTGTGAATTCACCTGTATCCAGATTGGTGAACACAAGAAGGATCAACTGACCCTTCTTACGGTCTAGATCTATTATGAACAAAATACTGGGCACAAGAAGTGTCAACCTACCCTTCATTTATGAGGGAATTGTAAAAATATTCAACCTCCAGAGGCTAGGATGTCAATTCATGTATATGCAGAATGGTGAACACTGAAAGAATACTGAGCACAATAATGGTCGGCTGACCCTTCATTCACGAGATAAATATAGGCACAACAAAACCCCTTTCACTGACCCATTCAAGAGGGTTATAGAATCAAGCTTATGTAACCATGGAAATGCCCAGATGTGGTTAACATATTTGCTTAACATTCTATTTAACATCTACTAATGGGATATAATAACATATGATTTTGCACTTCGCAAGTATTGCAATATACAAAACCATTAACTACGAATTCATCAAACTAAGTGAATACCCTTTGTTAGTTTGCAAATCCCTTTTGCTACTTTCTTTGGGGTTGATCTATATTCTGTGAGGTTCTTCTATCTTTAGTCCAAAAAAATCCCCTTCACTAGCCCTTTCGGCATCAACCTGTGAGCAGGATGAAGTCTCACCCGAAGCGAAGATGGGCGGTTACAGAATTAGGTTTCTGTAACCTGCTGATGCGCGGTGAAGATGTGTAATGTGCTCAACATCTAATTCGCAGATCACTCCTTAGCATGTATCTGCGCAACTGCATTCCTCGACAACCTACAAGCTTCACTGATTTGTTGTTACTACACAATTACGTATGGCCATTCACCATAATATAATAGAATAATTATGTGATTGTGCACTACGCAGTTCTTAACAATACAGACTTTGCTGAATTACTGTTATTCCTTCAATTGCACAACTACGATTCTAACTAAACAACTACGCATTTAGTATATTCAATACAACCCCACAATATTCATGCATGCATGTTCTTGTACATAGCACATCATTTCCATCCCCGATCATTCACACTTAGCATATTTAAACATGTTTCCAATACTTAACATATTATCCTCATCAACATACAAGTGAAAATATATATAAAAGCATGAACACACATAAACATGAAATAACTCAAACACAGTCGCACAACACACATATTTACATGGTTCACCCCCCAGATGGGAGCTACGCCCACAGGAACTGTTGTTTCTATTAATGGGAAGGGTTAATAGTTCCAGTCTGCGCACACAACTCCAATATCTTCTCTACAATAGGTCTCTGCGCAAACAATTGCAGAACCTTTTTCCTCTCAGAGATCTCTTAGCATATATATTACAATCGGTTCTTCAACATCTATTATTTCCTAACAAGATCTAACCCTTCCATATGTAATATTACCCTTTTATAGACTGTACCCGAAGGTCACATCTTTATAATAACTATGGGAAGAAACCCCATAGTACCCTTAAACAAAAAATGACAGTTCTCCAAAACTGTTCCACTTGGGCTGTGCCCAATAGGTCCCTAACACTCACATGTTGTAGTCTCACCCGAAGTGAATATGGGGGGTTAGAGAATCTAGCTTCTCTATTCGTGACGATTGGGACATTGGATAAGTTATAACACAATTTTATTTTATTTTAATCCCGACTACCGACATCTAACAAGAAGGATCGGCCACCCCTTCATTTAGTAGAGAATTGTGAATTCACCTGTATCTAGAATGGTGAACACAAGAAGGATCGATCGACCCTTCTTGCATTCTAGATCTATTATGAACATAATATTGGGCACATGAAGTGTTTTCCTACCCTTCATTTATGAGGGAATTGTAAAACTATTCAACCTCCGAAGGTTTGGATGTCGATTCATGTATATGCAGAATGATGAACACTGACATAATACTGAGCACAAAAATGATCAGTCGACCCTTCATTCACGAGATAAATGTATGCACAACAAAATCCCTTTCACTGGTCCCTTCGGCATGGTTACATAATCAAGCTTCTATAACCATGGTGATGCGCAGATGTGGTTAACATCTTCGCTTAATGTTCTATTTAACATCTACTAATGGGATAGAATAACAGATGACTTCGCACTTTGCAACTATCGCAGTATGCAAAACCCTTAACTACGAATTCATCAAACTAAGTGAATACCCTTTGTTAGTTCGCAACTCCCTCTCGCTACTTTATTTGGGGCTGAACCGGGTTCTACGAGGTTCTTCTATATTTAGTCCAACAAAATCCCCTTCATTGGCCCTTTCGGCATCAACCTACAAGCAGGCTGAAGTCTCACCCGAAGCGAAGATGGGATGTTAAAGAATCAGGTTTTTGTAACTTGGTGATGTGCGGTTATGTTATGCATGGTGAAGATGCACAGCTTGCTCAACATCTACTTTGCAGATCACTCCTTAGCGTGTATCTATGCAACTGCATTCCTCGACAACCTACAGGCTTCACTGATTTGTTGTTACTGCACAATTATGTATGACCATTCACCATAATATAACAGAATAATTATGTGATTGTGCAGTATGCAGTTCTTATCAATACAGACTTCGCTGAATTATTGTTTTTCCTTCAACTGCGCAACTACGATTCTAACTAAACAACTGCACATTTAGTATATTCAATTCAACCCCACAATGTTCATGCATGTATGTTCTTATACTTAGCCCATCATTTCCATCCCCGTTCATTCACACTTGGCATATTAAAACATCTGTCCAATACTTAACATATTATTCTCATCAACATATAAGTGAAAATACATATAAAAGCATGAACACACATAAACATGAAATAACTTGAACACTTCCACTGAAAAAAGAAATAACTCAAACACAGTTGCATAGCATATATATTTACGTGGTTCTTTATGCACATAGCTGCTTAACCTTTTTCCTCTTAGAGATATCTTAGCACAGATCTTACAATTGGTTCTTCAACATCTATTCTTGCCTAACAATATCTAACCCTTCCATATGCAAAATTGCCCCTTTTATACATTGTGCCCAAAGGTCACATATTTACAATAACTATGGGCTGAAACCCCATAGTACCCTTAAACCCAAAATGAAATGGTTCTCCAAAACTGTTCCACTTGGGATGCGCCCAAGAGGCCGCTAACACTTACATGTGGCTCATCCCCGAGCCACTCTGACTAGGCTGTTCCTTCAGTGCACCTTCTGAAATGTTCAATTTCGTAGTGAACTCTTGAAAAGTTGCACTTAACTTCGCAACTGTATCCTTGGATTCTTGCTCAAACTCCCTTATTGTTTCAAGCATCTCCTCTGAGATCGGTCATAGAATTTTATCCTTCACAGCATCTTCTATTGCCTAGAGTTCTTGTAAGTTTTCTCAATCTCCTCCAAAAGTGCAAATGCTTCTTCCTGCAGTGGCTGTAACTTCGTGGAAGTCTCAGCTTCTTTTTCCCTCAATGCTTCCAGTTCTTTCTGAAGCTCCCTCTTCTCAATGAATTTTTGAATTCTTTGCCTTGGTGGAAAATATTTCATGGGCATGTTCACAACATATAGGTCTTTTTGTTGCTGCTGTACCTTATCCTAGACATTCTGCAATTCTGGTTCTTCTTGAAGTGTGGCCCATACTTTGGAAATTTTATCCAGCAAGATTTGACATCTCGCCACTTCTACGGAGATGTTTTCTTTGGAAGCCTTCAGTGCTTCGACGTTCGCTTCTTTATCCTTCCGCGAGGTTTCAGATTGCTGTCGTGCCTCTAAATCAACAACCTTCTCCTTATATGAAATCTCCATGTCTATCATTTCTTCCTTAAGATTTTCCACATTGGAACCAATCTTAAGTATACCTTTCTCTACCTATGGCTCTTCATCACATTCAGGTATTTTTGCACAAACCTATGAAATGGTTTCTTGTATCTTCTGCTACTTCTCGTGCACATATTTGAGATCTTTTGTTGTCAGTGCACATTCAGTTTTTAACTCTTTATAACTTTCTTCCAGCTTCAGGTTCTGGTTATAAGAGACTAAATATCTGTCTCTGATTTATTCTACAACTAGGGTATGCAGATTGTGTAAATCATCTATGGGTAACATCCCAACATTTATGTCCATATGTGTGAACTACTTTGCACTTTCAATAAGTTCATTGGTTGGAAATATAACATTCATTGGATCGATTCTCACTAGCCGAGGTATCATGTTAAAGGAAAGACCCTTTCTCTTCCTTTGACTTGATTCTCTGGACCGATCTCGGAGTCCAGTTCTTTCACCAAGTCTCGATGGACTTGTTCAACTCTCGCAACCAATATTTTCAATTCTGCGAGGCTCTCTATTATGCTTGATTATGTTGCCTCTTCCTTGCTTTCTTTCAATGCCAGTGTTCCTTCAATATGTGTTGATACCTTGGCCGCGATGCACTCATAGTCATCATCATGCAGCTATGCATCCAATGGAGGCTTTGTAGCCTTCACCTTTTCCTTTGTGGTCCTTCCGGCATAGATGTGTCAGTTTCCTTTCTCTTCTCACCTGCTCCTTGTCTAGGTTCAGGGTTGTGCTTGCTTGTTGTCTCATCGCCTCCCACTTCTTGACTTTTTGCTTCACTTTACTCAGAAGTTGTGATTAGCGTAGCTGACACCTCAACCTTCCACTCTGATGGCCAGTATTCCATGATCAACTCGATCTTCTAAGCATCGAGCTGATACAACCCTTCGAACCACTTAGGAGGTGTGATTATCACGCGTGGCTATATGTATATGAAGTGAAGTCCGGCTCTGAATGTCATCTTCTGATTGTAGTGGGCCGTCACTTCCTTGGTGATATGCAGATTCTTCTTATTGAATTTGCACAACTGCTCATAATAGGTGAAGAACTGGAGGGTTTTCTTCCTTTGGCGATCTGGCATGGAGTTTTCCCACACGTTGGCATACCTAGTTTCCCTGCAATATCCAGGATATACCGGAATACCTCGCTAGTAGTGAGGTTCCTTCCATCCTACAAAGGGAACCAACACCAGTAACGAACTGTAGTGTAATGAAGCTCCGTTCTCTTGCGTCTCGCGAACATCTTCCAAAAACTCATTCAATAAGTAGCTCTCCCAATTGTACTGAAATCCATCCTTAGCTTTCGTCGCTAAGGATATTGTAGCAGCCAGAACTTCATTTGGCCTGCACTTTCTCAGGATCTTTCCTGCAACCAGCTACATGGAAAAGCACATTGGTTGATCTTGGATTCCTGTTGTTACACAACCACAACTTCCCTTAGTTATGCCGAATTCAGTCTTCATTCATGCATCTAACTCCTTGTCCTTATTTTTCCCCACAAAATCAGTGGCAAGATCAACACCCCTTTTGCATAGGCCCGTGATCCTGAAAATGAGGTCAATATTTATATCCACCTTCCGGTCTAACCACAAGTAGCCCTGGTGTGTGCACGAGAGTAAAGTGCACACCATGACATTAATCTCAAGACTTATATCAAAGTGTGGGATTCATAGAAGATTCAACAATCCTGGTGCGTTTAACGGCACAACCCATTCCTGTGGGTGAATTGTTTCTATTTGGTTTGATTCATCCAATCTCCTATACATATATTGATCGGGATGGAATTGTGGAAACTTGTCCGGGTGTAACAAGTCATGATCAACAAACTTAGAGTCGAGAATTTTTCCTAGCAAATTGTCCTTAAGCCGCACATGGCTTGACATAGGCGGCATTGGAATTTCATACTGAGCATTCTTGATGAGGAGCATGTCTAGTGCGTCGTTTATTCTTAATGGGATGTACTCCAGAGTGAGCCATATGGGTATCTCCTATGTCACTATCGGTGGGATTGGATTTTGAGCACTTGTGACCTTTGACTCTCCCTAGTCAGTGGCCTTGTGCTTGTCCTTCTTTTGCTGTGGCTAGTTTCACAGTGAATTCCTAGATGAACCACCCTGTGCCGAGACAGACGGCTTCACGGGTTTCTTCATTACTCCTTCTAGACCAGACGGTCTGAAATCACCCAAAAATTATTCTAATGTCCATTTATCAGACATATACTATCGGGTAACTATCGATTTCATAGGTAAACACTTCAAAATTTTCAGGTAGTACAAATTTAAAAGCTGCGGTAAAACTTGTAAGCAAAAAAAAACCATCTTAGCATTAACTGCTATGTCCATTGGCCAAATATCATTGACATATTAGGTCCTTTCCTTCATTGAATGCGTCAGAACGACTAAATCTAACGTAGATCTTGGTCCTTTCCCTGCATTGAATATGCCTTCAATGGACGAATATGCCTTAATTGCAGATACATATGTATTTAAATTATAAAAGAAACAATGTATTTTACTTATAACAGAACGAATGTTTCTATTTAAAAAAAACATTACCATTTCAATATAACATATGTATTTAACTTATAAAAGAAATAATGTTTCTATTTAAGAAAAAAAGAAAGAAAGAATGATTCTATTTTAAAAAATAGAATAGATCTTGGTCCTTTCCCTGCATTGAATACGCCTTCAACAGATGAATATGCCTTAATTGTGGATACATATATATTTAACTTATAAAAGAAACAATGTATTTAACTTATATTTCTGAATGAAGACATTGTTTAAAACAATCCTTTCAATAAACAAGAAAACTAGTGGCACATTGATTATAGCAAGGGTACTATCTATAAGTTGTTGTAAAACTGGTAAGCAAACAATCCTTACTATTTATAGGCATCTCACCGCTACGATGTGCCCAAAAATGACTATCTTAGCATTAACTGCTACGTCCGTTGGCCAAATATCGCTGAGAGCTTGGGTCCTTTCCGCAATTCCGCAACCTACAATGTGGAATTCCCGCAATTCCATAATTCCACAATCCCGCAATTCCGCAATCCCGCAATTCTGCAAACCCACAACTCGCAATCCGCATTGCGGGAAGATCGAATTACTAGCACAATCTTTCACTGGCCCTTCCAACATCACCCTGTAAACAAGTTGAAGTGTCACCTGAAGCGAATATGGGGGGCTAGAGAATCAAGTTTCTGTAACCATGGCGATTGGGACATTGGCTAGGTTATAACATATAAAAAAATTTATCCCGACTTTCGACATCTGACAAGAAGGATTGGTTGCCCCTTCGTTCAGTAGAGAATTGTGAATTCACCTATATCCAGAATGGTGAACACAAGAAGGATTGACTGACCCTTCTTGTAGTCTAGAACTATTATGAACATAATACTGGGGACAAGAAGTGTCGACCTACCCTTCATTTATGAGGGAACTGTAAAAATATCTCGAAGTGGGATTTTATGATTGATGTTTTTCATTCCAACCTTGCATGCTTTGATCTCAATAAAAACTTTTAAATAATGCTTGTTTTTATGTATTTTCATGATTTGCGGGAGGCCTTGTTTTTCTTGGAAATACATCGTTTCCGCAATCCCATAATCGACATTTTTTATGAGTTTGAATTTCTTGCTCTCACATTTCTGCAACCCGCAATGCGGATTGTGGAAGTTGGAAAGCGTTTGATCAGTCAAAATCAGATTTTCCATTCCTCCTTTCCGCATTCCGCAACGCGGATTGCGGAAAGCGGAAACCAAAATTGGAAAAATAAAATTTTATCACCTTTTCCGAACTCGCAAATATATTGCGGATTGTGGATACCTAAATTTCTTAAAAACGTTCCCGCAATTCCGTTTACAGGAAGATTGAATTTACTAGCGAAATATTTCACTGGCCCTTTCGGCATCACCCTGTAAACAGGTTGAAGTCTCACCCGAAGTGAATATGGGGGGTTAGAGAATCAAGATTTTGTAACCGTGCCGATCGAGACATTGGCTAAGTTATAACATATAAAAAAAATTATCCCGACTTCTGACATATGACAAGAAGGATTTACCGCCCCTTTGTTTAGTAGAGAATTGTGAATTCACCTATATCCAAAATGGTGGACACAAGAAGGATTGAATGGACCTTCTTGCAGTCTAGAACTATTATGAACAGAATATTGGGCACAAGAAGTGTCGGCCTACCCTTCATTTATGAGGGAATTGTAAAAATATTCAACCTCCGAAGGCTAGGATGTCAATTCATGTATATGCAGAATGGTGAACACTGAAAGAATACTGAGCACAATAAGGGTCGACCGACCTTTCATTCACAAGATAAATGCAGGCAAAACAAAACCCCTTTCACTGGATCCTCCGCCATCACCTTGTAAACAAGTTGAATTCTCACCCGAAGCGAATATGACTGGTTACAGAATCAATCTTCTGTAAGCATGGCGAAGGGGCCGGAATAACAGATGACTTCGCACAAGAAGGATCGGTCACCCCTTCTATGATGATATCTCCTTCTATGATCGATCCTATCTCAAATGACTATATAAAATGTGCATTCGATCTCTCATGGATAATGCTAGCATATTTGTTCTTAATCAATCAATTGATTTTGAAAATGAGCGGTCGTTCCTTGTCCATCGGTCATTAGCATGAACATTTGCAAGTATACATCTAATATTAAAACACTAATTTATAATTATAAACATTGTATACATTCTTATATTAACTACTTTATATTTATTGATTTGCAGATAAAACATATCTTCGTTGTTGAGCCTTAGTCAGTACCAAGAAATCCCGTTCCATGAATTGTTAAAAGATCACAACCTTGGTTTATTCAAGCATGGATGGTATGTTGATATGGATGAACCAGATAAGTTGTACCTGGATTTATACCTATTCTTCTTGGATGAGGAAGGAGATCCAATTCGAGCTAGAATATTGACTACGAATCCCAGTTCTGACGGCTTATTGCCTGTTCAACATGAAATGGTCAAGAGAGACCTGTGTTTCATTCTACAAGCTGATCTTATGGTTTGTAATTTTCGACCAGATCTAATGAAAAGTGGTCCTGATTCAGATCCGATTTCCTGTGCCAAGCAAGGGTGGTTTTTTCCCTTGTATGATGTTTCTAATCGGTCTGGAATTAATACCGTGTCATCTTTGAAGAAAGGAATTTTGTCAGTATGGAATAAAAGGATCCTGGCTGCGAAAGCTTCATCTATTTTGCATTGCATGAATATTGAAAAGAATTTGACAAACGTCGGCCATGAAAATATTCTTATCTAAATTAGAAGAACATTTCTCCATCATATTGTAAAAGATGTGGACAAATCTTCCTTGAAACCACTCAAATCAAGTCCTTCTAAAGTGATGATGCGGAAAGTGACTAAGAGCTTCGAAATTTCATCAAGAGAAGATCAAATACTTTTTGTTCAATGAGAAAGTTTTTTCTATTGATGTAATAAGATGTGTTGTTGTGCCTCAGTAGTTACAATATCGAAAAGTTGATGAGGAGGTCGTGCAAAACATGGTTGTATCTCGTCTCCATTCATTTACAACAACATTGAGAGATGCTATCCTATTGCCTTTCGATAAGGATTCCACATTGGGATTTCTTCCTGGAAATGAGGACACAATTAATTTGCCTTTAGTAAATTTTTATATATTGGATGGGCAAGATACTATTTCTGTGCAGAAAAAAAACATTGAAAATGATAAATATGAATCAGTCCATTCAAGGTATCGGCATCGAACAACTCGTCTTCTACATAAAGATGTTCCTCAGGACATTATCAACAAATTATGCAAACAACAAAATTTATCAAACAAGAAATTTGCAGACATTCCATTCATTTCTCAAGTTGTAAAAGCAAGGGAGAAATGGATATCCTGCGGCAGGCCATCCCGCTTAGGAAAGGTAAACATTTTCAGTGATTCTTGGCAAGTATAGAATTTTTCTTCTTATCAATCAAAGTCTTTAGATTGCTTCCTGTGTTATGAAATTAGAAAATTAAATATTATCTTCAATTTTATATGTTTGCAGAACTTCCAAGGTGAATGTATGGATATCTTTGTTGTTCAAACAAAGGACAGCCTTAAAGACAAGCTAAATGTTGTTTTGACATAGGATCGACCGTGGATCAAATGGATGTCTGTATTCGAGATTTACAAAAGTGGTTCCTTTCCATGCTCACCCAAGAGCATCAGTCTATTTGATTTTGTTCAAAATAAAATAAAGAATCATGGATCTATTTTTTTTAGACCATTGCGTGATCTTGATGAAGATGAATTGACCGTTGTGGCAGACAATATAATCAAGGGATCAGTTTGGATGAGCACATCAGTCGAGAAAATTTTTTGCGCAAAGACTTTATATCAATATTGCAAGCGAATCAAGGATGAGAGGTCAACTAGGCATTCGATCGTTGAATATTTCAAAGTTCATGATGTTCAAATTGATCGATCACAGATTATCACTAACCATAATGCCATTGAAATCTATAAAATTGCACCAAATAATATCCAACAACTATGGAATATTTTAGGCTCCCAAAAGCAAGCAAAATCTCCAAGTAAAAAGAGAACGAAAGAATATGCAGAGGATAATGGTACCAAACTACCAAATGATGCTGAGAAAATATTGAATATATATATCAATAAAGAGGGGATGGGTATGTCCATTGACGATGGCAAAGATAGTTCACATTTTTCTTGTCAATTTTGTTATCGTGCATCTTTGGTCAACATAGTAAGATCCATTGCATTATTTTGTGTGTAAATCGGCTGTGAACTGGTTGTTGCTGATATGTGTAATTGCGATAGTCCCTGGACAGAAGAATATATGATTGCATTGTTGTACTACTTAGAATCAAATGAAGTGGCATGTACTTTAATTTTTTTAGCTAATATGGAAAATTCTTGTATGGTTTCCAAAGCTTTCACACTTTTCAGCAAGAAATAAAAAAAAGGTAACACAGAATCCTACCAAGGGATTTTATAGAGATTTCTCCAAGGACTTGTTTATAGGATTCTCTATTAAAGAGAGTTGGAGCATTGGAAGGGATGAGGATAGTTTTTCCACTTTTCAAATGGATATGGATTGGAAGGATGAGGGCCTACCAATGATTGATTTTCCTTTTCCCAAGGTTAAGAACGATAGTTCGAGAAGCCATGTTTTTGCAAAAGAAAAGACCCAGGAATTATGGGATCACATGGTTTCCGGACTGGTCACTTCTCGAGGTACGGTTCTTTCATTATACACAGGAGGTAGAGTTCTTCGTTCGTTGATCAGGTCTCCATATATAATAGTTATTTCTATTGCGGAGACAGTACAACAAGATCTATTTATGAACAATTTCTATCATGAATTAGGTATAAAACAAGGTATTTTTATTAACATTTCCAGATGTCTTCTTTCATTGTTTTTTACTTTTCTCAATTGGTTATGTTCAATAACTTCATCAAATTCCTATTCTACTACAACTTCAAATAAAGAGCACACTTAGGTATCATCCAATCAAATTATAGTATCCGAGGACGACATTGAATGTGATAGAGAATCCACAAAGAACTACCAAACTGGAGAATAAGATGGACAAGAAGGTAAAATTTTATTTTTCAAAGATCGTGGTTAAATTAACTAAATTATGAAAGGGGATAGTGACCTTGAATACTTGGAAAAAATTATATAAAATGTATACCTGCAAATTTCCAAGTCAAGATGATTGTATTTCTATTCAAAATGTGGATCATCCACAACCAGAGCTGGCATCGATGATGTCCGTGGATATTAGCCAAAAAATCACATTGGATAATAATGAACCAGGCGAGATCTTGGACAATAATGAACCAAGAGAGGGCTCAAATGTTGGCCTAGCATTGACAGGTAAAAGACAAAGAATATTTTCTACATAAATTGATAAAACAAATTTATTCTGAAATATATAATGACAAGCAGTATTTTCATGCAGCTCCCCATACAAATTTTTTATTGATATTAGAAATGGAAGGTTTTCTATTTCACAAGAAAGTCATAGAAAATGACTCCAAAAGAGGAAAAAAGGGAAATAAAAAAAAATTGTTGGAGGGAAAAAAGAAAAAAAGGGGGAAGAAAGTACTTTTGGTGATTTTGAATTTAAACACAAAGAAACTTCATATGAGTCATGAACACATGCCATGCAATTTTTGGCATTATGTGTTTCCAAATTCAATGTTGGTATTTGGTCATCTAAATGTGGGTTCAATGAGGAGAAGTCACAGTTTACAAAATTTTTGAGGGCAGGTAGTGCAGAAAAATCATATGGGGGAATTTTTTATTTTTATGGTTTCAAGAGAGATGTACCAACGATGAAGAAGGAAATACACAAAAAAAATTGGAGAGTGTGTAGGAGGAGTTTCCAGTGCAATCTTAGCAAGTTAATACATCAATGATTGTTTTGGAGGGTGATGATGTGAAAGCACATCCATGTGAAAACTGTATTTTGAGTAATCCCTTTATTGCATCATCTGCTAGGATAGATAGTGAATTAGTACATCGAATTTGGCAAGGTTTTAGTAAAACGCTTGAATCAGATGATATCAGAACCTTCAATGCCTTCTCTTGGTTGAGTGACAACCATCAAATGTAGCCTGTCATTGCCTATTTTTAGATGTAACCTATCATTTCATATTTTAAATAATTCAATGTGTTTTCTTTTTTTCGGTGACATTTCTATTTTCGTCTGAATCGAACATATTATTAGTTTGATGTGATGCTTTTATTAAATCATTTGAATCTGTGAAATTTTGGGTGATTTTTGTATTAATATTTGGAAATCAACATCTTCATTTACAGTTGCATGTTTGTGATCATTAACTTCATGAACGAAGTGTTGTTGTTGTTCTTATATATATAGTCATGGTTCTTGTATGCAGTCTAGATATCACCACAAAAGAAACTATTGGCCCTGGGAGTAGAGGGATTGCTCTTTGGAGTTTGGATGTTATCTAACATTGAAGATTCTTCCAAACAACCTCATTTTGTCCATAATTGCTATTGTTATTATGCATGGATGTTCAGCCCCGATATTATCATTGTTTCCAGAGAACATTTCGACGTTGCTCTGTGGTTTTCCTCGCTCGACAACATGGAAATTAAAAAATTCCTTGGTATATTTGAATGGTTGAAGAGTGAAGACTTTGTATTTATTTGGGGTTGAGAGAAATGTAAAATTAGTACTATTTATAATTACCCAATGTCTGCATACTATAATGTTGGTGAAGTACCGAACATATACAAAAAGTCGTTCAAGGATGTACTTATCCAATATGGAGATATATATAAAAAAAACAGACATGTTGTTTATAGATGAAGGGAAATATCAATTAGCAGATAATAGCAAGGAAAACTGCTTGAAAATGCCAACTAGTTGGACATTTGATGGTTCACAAGAGAGTGAAATATCTATAAAAACAATGTTGTGTTCTCTGTTGAATTATCTCGGGCCTCGTTAAAAAATGGGGAGTTGGTTAAAGACATTCAATTTCAAATGACCGTCATATTATACAAAAAAAATCATTTAGTGATTTGTGTCTTTTTGACAACTTCTACATTTAATTGATGTAAGTTTTATTGAACAATTCTCATATTATTTATGGACATCGTACCATGTATCTGGTAATGTGTTTCAAAAATTGTTGAACATGAAAGCAATATACTTAGAAACATTAAACCATAATATTTTATTGAATGGGTTGTGTGTGTGTTTTTTTTGTTTGCAGATAGTACTAGAATATTTGTTTCTGGTAAACCATTGATTAATTTCGATTTTAATGGATTTTCGTTACACGCATTTCATAAAAAAATGAAATTTGGATTGCCATGAACACCAGATATCGAATCAACGTCAAAGTATTATTTTATACGTCCAGAATTAAGGGAATTTTTTGAAAAACAATTTAATATATTTGAAGTTGGGGTATGGACATTTGCACAACAAAAAAACATTGACGAGTTTTTGCCAATATTATTACAAAGAACGGGATTGCAAAGGGAACAATTTAGAGTAATTTTAACACAAGAATATTTTTCTTGCATAGCCAGAGAGGGTTATCAGGGTGATGAAAATCCTTATGTATTTTCCAAGCCTTTAAATAAATTTTGGGACATTTTGGTCCATGGTTGGGATGCTACAAATACAGTGATTGTAGATGACTCGAAAGAAAAACATGTTTGTAATGAGGAAGGGAACTGTATTAAAAAAAAAAACTTATAATTGCCAAGATGTCAATGACACATTCTTGTTAGATCGATTATGGACTTGCTTGCTGCACCTGAATGGTGCAAGTGATGTGAGGCCAATTGTGAATAAAATGAAAATTAAAGTATTCTGTACACTTATGGTTTTTTGTACTAGTATGTTAAATAAATCTTGGGACATTTTGATCCATGGTTGGGATGCTACAAATACAGTGATTGTAGGTGACTCGAAAGACAAACATGTTTGTAACGAGGAAGGGAATTGCATTATAACAAAAACTTATACTTTGCAAGATGTCAATGACACATTGCCAATTGTGAATAAAATGAAAATGAAAGTATTTTGTTAAATAATACACTTATGGTTTTTTGTACTAGTATGTTAAATAAAGTTTGGGACATTTTGATCCATGGTTGAGATGCTACAAATACAGTGATTGTAGATGAATCGAAATAAAAACATGTTTGTAATGAGGAAGGGAAATGTATTATAAAAAAAATTATACTTGCCAAGATGTCAATGACACATTCTTGTTAGATCGATTATGGCCTTGCTTGCTGCACCTGAATGGCATGAGTGATGTGAGGCCAATTGTGAATAAAATGAAAACAAAAGTATTTTGTTAAATAATACACTTATGGTTTTTTGTAATAGTATGTTCAATTTCATTGTGATTATAATTCTTGTAAAGTGTCAAGTTTGGTTTTTGAAAATGCAAATCAGAGTTTGAAAATGCTAAAATTTGTTTTAAAATTCCAAAATTAAGTATTGGAAGTGTCAAAAGTCGCCTTCCAAAATGGAAAAATAAAGTTCTAAACATTTTTTATATGAAGTATGTACATAGCATGTTTATTATTTTAATAAAAAATTTATAGTTGGCTGTGTGGTGAGCAATACGCTGAAGACGAGGTCCAGATATTAACCGAGGATTGTGAGGGGGGAGATCTAGAATGGTCAATTGCTAAGAAGAGGGAGATCGATGCTTTCACTTTCAAGGCACAATTACAGCTTGAGTAGGCAAAGTATCAAGATGTTGATGATCGTTTGGATGTATTTTCCAAGTAGAAATCTGCCCTTGGAAAATATCATTAATGGGGGGGGGGAACCATCGAAGGAGAGAACTGGAGACACGCTGTACTTGTAGAATTGTAATGTTTTACAATCTTTAAATAATTTCAATTAGTTCTATTTTAATTTCTTTTGTTATGTGTATCAAGTTTCCTTTATTCATTTTGGTTTTTCATACATACATCTAATAACTCTTTTTTGTATTGTTAAATCATAAAACATATAAATCGGTGTGCTTGATTTATCATTATATGATTTATATGCAGGATATGCATCAGTCAATTTCTTTACTTGATTCATATTGTTTCACATTCTGCAATTACATAACAGTCATTATCATCATAAGTTAATTTTTTAATTAGCTTATCATTGACAGGACAATCACATTCTTTTTAATCCTTTGAATAAAATAACACATGAACAGTTACTCTTGACAATATGCATTAACTCTGCTCGGCCATATTTATTCAAAATTGAAGGGATCAATACAAAACAAGTATCTCTTCATGGGTTCCAACCCTTACTACATTGCCAATTTTTTTCTTTTATACATTGTAAAACCTCTAATCCTTTGAATTAAATAACACATATCTCTTCATGGGTTCCAACACTTACTACATTGCCAAAATTTGTCTTTTATACATTGTAAAACCTCTCGAGGTAAAAACCTAACTGTTTCATAACTAAAAATGGAAAATTCTAAACTAGCTATTACATTCCATTTTGGTCAAAATTTATACAATTTCCAAAATTTCTCAGAATATAAAATTTGATGTCTTTCTATTGGTTGTAGCTGCTGACAAGGCTTCTTTCTTGAACAATAGTCTTCAAGTGTGCAAGGAGTACTTCATTTTCCCATATCTATCCACTGTCTTCCATTGCTCTATAGAAGGTACCTCATAACTAGTCATCTCCTTGACCAGAACTTTCATCTCTATGTACTCTGCAATGGAAGTTAGAGGAATATTTTCACCTATCATGGCCAGCTGGTTTAGAATTTCAAAATCATCTGAGAGTTTCTCTCGCATAATTTTTCCTATTAGAACATGAGTCAAACCTTCAAATATTTCACGGTTCCTCCTGATGTTAAATAGTAAATCCTTATAATTGTTCTAGAAAATTAACTCATTATTTTCATCCCAAAAAGAAGGCAGTCCCTTTTGTATTATCTTTTCAAATCCCTTTTTGAAGGCGTCAACCTGCTTCTTCCTCTGTTCTTCTCTAGCCTGAACATTCTCAATGTGAGAATGTTTTCCATGGACTCTCCTAGCCCAAGTTATGACTGTTACCCTGTTTTTGATAGCCATTGATTTCAGATCATCTTTTTTCAGAGTATTTAAGAAACTTACGGTATTATGAGTTGTATATTTTGGTTTCTTATCTAAAACTTCTCTCATTGCTCTACATCTTTGTAAGCTATCATTTGCTATGGCTTTCTTTGTCTTCATAAAATTTAAATAAGGCCTGAATTTTGCAGCCTCATTGATGATTGAATTCCAAATCAAATGCTTTGCACCTTGCAATGCTAGTTGTCTTGTCACTTGACTTATGAACCTATGATTTCTGCCTACCAATTCTTTGTTGTTATTTCTCAACTCTTTTATTTCATTTCCCCTTTTCTAATTTTCCTCTTCTAGTCTTTGTTTTTCTTCTTTTAATTCTTTGATATCTACCTCTTTCAAGCTATCTTGGGACATAGCTTGATTTATATCATCTGTGCTTGCTTCTTTGTTGTCTTGATCTATTCCTTGCTTCTCTTGTGTTATATTTTCCAATTTGGCCTTTACATCTTCAATTTGAGTCTTAAGATTCAATCTATATTTCTCCCAATTACCTCTTTTTCCTCAAACTTGAGCAATTCAGTTCTACAGCCATCCAATTCTTGAGATAAAGTTTATTTTTCTTGTTCTAACACAGTTAATTCAGAGCCTTGAATTAACTGAGTTGGTGGAATTTTAAGCATTTTCTTAAGTAATTGGATAGTATTTTCTTTCTCAACTAAAATCTTTTTACTTTCCTCCCCTCTATTTGGTTCATCATTGCTCTCCACCAGGTCATCTTGCAATATTTTTATTTGCTGTCGATGAGATTTTTTCTCTTGCCTCAACTGGATTTCCAGCCTATTCACTGTATTTTGTAGTTTTTCCACTTTCAAAGTATCTTTCATTAAATCAGTATATATCACCTCTCCAGTCTGTCTGTGTAGGTGAATTTTATCAAGGACTATTATCTTCTGCAAATTCAATTTCATTTTTGTGACCTTATCATCAGACAATACAACCAAATTCAAAGTATTTTGGGATGGATCTCAGCTAGCCATCAGAGTAATTTCTAAATCAACAACATTCCTGATGATTGGAAACAACTTATGCATTGCTTTTGCTTCCGTTTGTTCTTCTTTCCCATATTTTACATATATTTAAGCTCTTGATTGAAATTTGCTAGAATCACCTGTAGCTCTTGCCTCATCAAATTTGTATTCTTGTACTTGAATTTATAGCCCTTGGTATTTTTCTTTCTTCTTTCCCTTTTCTTTGTGAAATACAACTACTTCATCTTGTTGGATTGATTTTAATCTTTTGGCTTCTCTTTCTTCCTCCATCTGCATATCAGTACTTTCATAAAAAAATCTTTTACTTATTGCTTCAATCTTTCCTTAGGTAGGTACCAACTCAGCTGAAACTTTATCCAAGGTAGAAGGATTAGCGTGTGAAATTCCTGAAACTTCTGTGTCTGATTCATATTGTATTAAATTTTCCATTTTTTCCAATCCTTCAACCTCTTGGTGATCAACGGATTTATTTCTGTTATGTTTCCTTCTGTCAGAAATAACATGACAGGGATCATAATTAATAGCTGTCGCTTTCCTAAAACTTAGTTCTTCTAAATTGTTTTTTGCAAAAGGGAGAGCATTCTTGTTCTTGATGATAAAAGGACCAATTTTTAAAGGGAACTTTATATCTGAAGTTTTCCTAAAAGCTAGAAAATGGTCATTTTCTACTGTAAATTTATGTCTGATAAAATCCAAATAAAAAAATCTCCGAGTCAAAAAGGCTGGTAGAATATAGGGATCCTTAAAAAATCCATACAGTCTGATTACTATATGTTGCTTTAGTAAAAACCAGTCTCCAATTGATTTTTCTAGGATTAATTACATTAGGGTCTTCATCTCTGATAACACTCTAGGAACTTTTCTCCAAACATCAATCTGTATACTTCTGATAAAATAAAATTCATAAAATTAAACATACTGTCTTCCACTATTTCTGAAAACACTAACTGTGGGAAATGTAAATCTTTTTCACTGAAAAACTGGAGCATTTTCAACAGGTGTGTCTAGAATCTGAAATGTCTGGAAGTGTGGAAATTCACTAACTAAGAGTGGACGTTCCCAGCCAAGAATTCATCAAATTTAAGGCAGGGTACTTGGCTGTAATCCATCTATGGTTTACCAACACTTAATATAAAAAGAAAACTTAACTGGACCTCTATGACCGTGGAATCATCATAAAAGCCTAAAAATTGTGAAATGAGTGACAAAACTAACTGTGAATTTTCATCAAAGAAATTAATGTCAAGTGGATAGGGGGTGTTATTAATGGCATGTTCATGTTTCAGACAACTGGTAATGAAGGTTTGTTTGGTCTCAGGGGATGACTCTCTGTACTGGATAACTAGGGCTTCTTCGGCAAAATATTCCTGGTCGTGGAAGGAAAACATGGGTACTTCTAGAGCTTTCCTAATGGTAGACGCATTTACAGGGCAAAGAATTTTTATTCTTGATGAATTCATAATGAATCTTTCACTTTGAGAATAATTTACTGCACACCACGAAATGAATTCGGGAAACCCTAAAGCTTGTTCTGGACAGAAATGGATAAAATGAGACTTATAAACATTGTGCACATCCAAATTCTGTTTATATAAACCCTCCAATTGGATTTTGATTTCTGAAACTGAGAATTTAACCATTATGGGGTCACAAATGTCACTATCTCTATCCTATAGGGTTTCTTCTATCCTCACGGTTTCAACGTTTTGAGGGACGGTTTCACTACTTCCTTCCATTATGTAAACAATTCTACTTACATTCACGAGTTTCGGAGGACCTACCGGGCACAGACAGGTTGAAAAAACTATGCTCTGTTGCTTTCCAGTAGCACGGACATGTTCCAATCCTCCATTGTTCAGAAGACAAAAGTAAACTTTTGACGTGCCCTTGCCTTTTATACACCCCTGAAGGTGGTTTCACAATGCATGAGGGTGGTTTTCCTTACAGTTTTCTCTGATTTCAAAATGATGTGGAGACAACACGTGTACATCGGTATGGTATTTCACAACCGCTCCGACCTCCATTTCGTCGTGCATGTTCGCGGTGTGAAAAGATTATGGGCCTTCGATATAACCGCCCCTTTATCGAATAGTCGTTGATCTTGGTGTGCCTTTAACACTGCCTGACTTGAATTTTCATCACAATTTATCTTCGTTATCCTCCTCGCTTCTTACACAACAAAACCTTTCCCCTATCGTCGATCTATCCATTTACTCGCCAACAATCGTCGATTGTGTTAGGATATTCCTATACTCCATCCTAGTCCCACGAGTGTTTTGATCATTTACATTTTCAGTCATGCATGCACCTTTAGGGTTTGCATGCATCCCAGTCATCAGTGCAACACCTAGCCCTCAGTTAGCCAGCCCCCAGGAGCTTCTCACTATTCAGTTTTAGCCCTCCAGTTGTTTAATGCGCCCTTCTTCCTTGATTTTAGGGAGCAACTCGCCCTTCTTCACCTACCAGTCCAATTGTCACTCAGCTACACTCAGTTACAGTTAGTTACACTCAGTTACATTGAGTTACACTCAGTTACACCTACCAGAGTTAGTTTGACTGGTGGTTGACAGTTACTTGAGCATTAATGACTCCACTAATGATGATGAAGACTTCCAGTTGTGCTCCGATGATCATGAGGACACCTAGTTGTGCTCCGATGACACTCTATTGATCTTACGATCACTCTGAGAGGCTAATTCGAATTGCCACCTTAGGCATTCGAATCCTCTCTACCATTGTACTATTTATTTGTCCATGATGTGATTAATTAATTAGTGTGTGTGAAGTATTATTGCTTCTATCTGAGTTATACTGTACCATATTATTCTGTTGCTCATTATACTGTATTGTTCACTCTTCTTCTATTTTCTTGCTTAATCATAATTACTCTTGTGAGGTATACATCATCTCTTAGATCTGCTGTGAGGATTTTCACATGGTATCAAAGCATGTTGAGAGTATTGTTTATCTCCATTCTTGAAAGTTTTTTGCAGGTTATTACCAAGATTTCAAGTGTAGCAGTTGCAACATTTTCTGCATTTTTGCAGCAGTAGCAGTTGCAGTTATTCTATATTGTTTTTGCAGGTCCTCTACAGCTTCAATGTATTCATCAGGAATTACTCCTCTTGATCCACTCAACTATGATGAATGGAAACCAAGAATGATAGCAGACTTAAATATCCATGATCTTTTTTATTGTTATTTTGAAAGAGAGTTCGAATCCCCTGAAGAGAAGATTGACTGGTTAAATAAAAGTGACATGCACTTTGCAGCAATAATTTTTTCTTTGTTTGCACGCCAGAGATTCCAATTCAAATACCGTAATGGTGTTGAAACTCCAAAGGAGTTATGGACTCCAAAAGAGTTATTGGCTCACCTGGATGAAAAATTTGGTAGAAAGAATGAAGGACTTGGTCCTAACCCATTCGAAAGCAAGCGAAGTGATGCATTCGCTCCTGTTGATGGTCTCTCAGATCATGAACCAGTATCATCTCATATTGAAATTGTTGACAAAGAACTTGCAGATTCTCCACTCATTCTCAAACTTTCTTCTCTTTATGTGCCAGCTCACACTATAGATATTGCAGAAGGTCCTAAATCCTCTCTTGCACCAGAGTCTGTTGGTTTGCATCATGATCACATGATTATTTCGGAGGTCAAAAGCTTTTGAAGGTAATGCATTTGCTCCTCTCCAACTAACTCCTCTTTTATACTACTATATGATCATAATTCCATGCTTTCAGAAGGTCATTGAAGAATATGGCCATTGCCATTCACTTGGGATAATTTCTCATGCATCTACTGGTTTTGATCTCACCTCTCATGGTTCAAAGGAGATCTCAAGAAACCATGATTCAAGTCTTGGATCTAATTTGGATTCTAAGCAATTACTGCTTGGGATAATTTCTCATGCATATGATAGTTTTGATCTCACCCCTGCTGGTTCAAAGGAGATCTCAAGAAACTATTTTTTAAGTCTTAAATCTGATTTTGATTTCAAGCAAACATGTAATAGTTATTTTTGGCATAATCTCACCCATGGTGGTTCGAAGGAGAAGACAAAAGACTATATGCACTTTCACAGATTTGATCCTACCTCAGCTGATTCGAATCACAGGTTCAAGGATCATTCTCATACTGTTGGATTTGTTCTCATCACATTCGATCTGAAGAGCAAGTACAAGCACATGCTTTTTGAGCATGATCCACTTCTTCCCAAGAAGAAGATACCTCCAGACATATGACCAAGCATCACACATGCTTGAGTTTGAAGCATTTATTTTTATGTGTGCCTTACAGTCTATTTTTTGAGGAGAGGGTATGTTTCCCATAAAATTTTCCCACTTCCTTGGTTTATTGATTGTTATTATTCATTGTATTGGGTGACCTTTGGTCTTAGTTACCAGGGCCCAGGATGGATTAAGGGGGGGTGTTAGGATATTCCTATACTCCATCCTAGTCCCACCAGTATTTTGATCATTTACATTTTCAGTCATGCATGCACCTTTAGGGTTTGCATGCATCCTAGTCATCAGTGCAACACCTAGCCCTCAGTTAGCCAGCCCCCAGGAGCTTCTCACTATTCATTTTTAGCCCTCCAGTTGCTTAATGCACCCTTCTTCCTTATTTTAGGGAGCAACTCGCCCTTCTTCACCTACCAGTCCAGTTGTCACTCAGTTACAGTCAGTTACACTTAGTTACATTGAGTTACACTCAGTTACACCTACCAGGGTTAGTTTGACTGATGGTTGACAGTTACTTGAGCATTGATGACTCCACTAATGATGATGAAGACTTCCAGTTGCACTCCAATGATCATGAGGACACCTAGTTGTGCTCCGATTACACTCTATTGATCTTATGATCACTCTGAGAGGCTAATCTGAATTGCCACCTTAGGCATTCGAATCCTCTCTACCATTGTACTATTTATTTGTCCATACTATGATTAATTAATTAGTGTGTGTGAAGTATTATTGCTTCTATCTGAGTTCTACTGTACCATATTATTATGTTGCTCATTATACTGTATTTTTCACTCTTCTTCTATTTTCCTGCTTAATCATCATTACTCTTGTGAGGTATACATCATCTCTTAGATCTGCTATGAGGATTTTCAGAGATTGTTGACACAGCGTCTATCGATAGAGGTTCAATTCGTACTGTCGCCAACAAGCTATCAACCCAAACTCCCTTATACACTGGCCCGGAAAGGTGTAACCCTTCCCAGCAACACTTGCGGAGCAAGTGTAGTCTCACCCAAGGTGGATAAGGGGGATGCTGGAACCAAGTTTCCGTAGTGATGTAGAGGATATGCACACATTACCTTCGCACTAACCATAGATTGTAACATTCACGACATACCATTAACTCATTATTCGCATCTTAAGCCATTCATAGTTTCTAACAAACATTCAAAACAACATACTCGACATACTTTTTTAGATTACAACGTATTCGCATTAAACAATAGAAAACATTCACATATTAACCCATTATTCATCATCACATCTTTGCATAAAGACATAATTCATGTCCTAACCGAACATCCCCATTCATTCATCAAACCTGCGGAATTAACCTTGCAGAAACCGTCAATACATCATGTTGCAGATACAAAGCCAAAACCCAAAAGATAGGATCAATCTCCAAAACTTCGATGCCCTTAGGCTTACAATCCTACTCTATTTATATGCTTCTATTCTATTGCAAAATGGTCCAATGACCGACTTAACTAATCTATCAATTCTTATACTTCCGCGAATGCCGCGAAGGGTCCTTTTTCTGCGGAATGACCCTTTCGCACCTGTTGGCTTCCACACTTCCCGTGGATCTATCCCGTGCCAACAGGAACCCAACACAAACTTGTGGCTCATCCTGAGCCACCTTAGCTGGACAATACTGGTTTGTACCCAGGATTCATTGTGTTATGTTTCTAAAGCTGTCCTTTTCGTCTGGAGCTTGCTATTGTGTACTTATCATCTGCATCTGTCGATTATTGGTTCACTGTCATGTACTTCTTGAACTCATACTCTAGTCTTTGGAAACCTTGATCATCTACCTCTTTGGAGTCTGTTGGTTTGTTCCATGTTCGTTCCATACTAGGGAGGAATTAGTCGACGTCGCCAAGGTGGGAAACAGGCCGACTGCTCTGGCACATCTATTTCACACCTTGTAGTGCTTCCTACTGCAGCCAGGGGGCTACCTCCCTTGTCATTCTGGTGGTCACCAGGACCACAAATCTTTGAACTACTACCACATACCTAGACATCTTCAATGAAACTTCACCTCTGTGACACCTGAGTCACCACGCCTCTTCCTGCTCAAGGTGCTCATGCACACTTGTCGTTTGGGCCCGCAACGCACCTGGTTTGCTACCGCGTGAAATGAAATGGATTATTTCCACAACCTCCTTGGAATTCCTAACTTATCCAATTACCTGACCTACTCCTAGCATGTATTTATCACGTGTGGTGAATACCTCTTTGCTCCACTAGCCTCTGGTGCCTGTATTTATGCATTAAGATATTCCAAGACGCCTGCCTCGAAAATCAGCCGCAAATCCATTCGCCTAATGCGTCGATTCTTTCATCATTTCTTTCATGCGTATGGTGACCAGAATTCCTACGCCCGTGATTGGTGACCTTACTTCTCCCAGCTGCCCTGTGTGTCACAACCGTGCGAACTAGCATCCGTGGTGCCACCAGCCATGCTTGCACGGTGTGTTACCATGTGCTAAACGTGCCTTGAGACGGCGTCGACGCCGATCCATTCCAACTAACGATCATACCTGTCATCTCAAAATGTCCCATCTGCTGACGATTCAGAATGATTGTTGAGTTGATAGGGCGTCACCTACCCAAATTTTGAGAATATTATTTTATTTTCAAAATACTTTATGTTAAATTATAATTACAAAGTTTTGTAATTATGACCAAGTTTGGTCAAGAATGAATGTAATTACTGATTATTATTATTTACTAAATTAAAATAGGAGACAAACACCCAAGGGAACTGTTAAATGAGTGTTCACTGACCCACTAGGAGGAATGGAAGCTGCTAGAAGGTATGGGACAGATGGTAGCATTTGCACTCCACCACTAGCTATTGGCTATGGGACAAATACCCCTAAATTTGTGGCACTGTCCCCCAGGTGGATGGAAGAGAGAAGGAAGCTCATTAATGACCAGTTAACCACTAAAGGCCTAGGCAGCCTAGATAAGGCAATTCGAATTGGGCAGGTAGTCCCTACAATATTTTCTACAGAAATATTCCTTAATTGCATCAGGTGGTCACTGAGAGATTCGAATAGGGAGGCTATGTGAGAGTGCAATTGTGAGTCTGCTAGTATACTGAGAAGGAAATCTAGAGATGCTGGTGCAGGTCTTCTTGACTGTTGAGTCTTGATGACTGGAAAATCTATATTCTACTACAAGTTGATGTACTAAGGCTTCTACAGAATCTTCCTCCTAGTGGTTCAGTGAACATGCCCAGGGGTCCTAAGGAAAGTAAGTTGGTTGTCTTCAGGAGTAGGTTGGGTGGAACATGCTACTTGGGTGGTTTGTTTTCCTACAAGATATCAAGTTCTATTTTTCTGTTGTTATTTTTAGTCAAATAAACTCTGCATTTATCAGTAAGAAATTATTCTACTTTCTAACCTGAGTATGTTTTCTACATGAAATTGATATAATAGATGAAATGATTGATAAAATGATTTCTCTGCATTTTTCTCCATGCTGGTTTCTGCATCGTACTCTAGTACAAGAAGTAGAATTAAAATCAGATAACTGATGGGAAAAATGGCAAGTGGATAGATAGATTGATACTGTATTGTTCTTCTAATTCTAACATTTACATGTTTTAAACTTAGAAACATAATAGTATATAATAAACAGTTATAGAAAGCATTCTCTTGTACTTAGTTATAAAAGAAAAACAATTCATTTCTGTACAAAACTATATTTCTATTTATCACTAACCATTGTTTCAATCTATTACCATGTATTCTTTGCAAAGATGTTTTGAATATCAGATGTTCCAGGCATTATGTTTTAGGCATAATGTTTCAGGCTTTATTAATTCTTGATTCTAACAACTGCAAAAACTCTTGTAATCAGAGTTATTATATTTAAATAATAAATAGATATTTCTCTTTCATATCATAAATTTATTTCAGCAAATATATCTCATATTTCCTTTTAATTACCAACTAGGGTTTCTTTTTCCAAGTTTACATCATAGTTAGAATCCAAACATTCTATCTTGTTATCATTCTGTTTTAGGATCAAAATCGGAACCCTTAACCTAAAAAACAAATCAATTTCATTTTTATTGACATAATCGAAATTGATTCGACATTTGCAATGCTTAGCAATTATTTCAAACTCTCAGATTATAAACGCATACTTACAAATTCTTTTAATCAAATAGAAATACGCATTCAACATCCTATTTACTTCTTGACCAAACCCTATGTTTATTTTATTTTCGAAACGGTAACTGAAACCATAGATTCGATTCATTATCGAATTTGTTACAGTAGCAAATATTTAGATTGACTCTCAGACAACATCCAAAACAGTTGAAACATTAACACTTTTCCATATAAAACATTGTTTTAAACACAGTCTAAAACCAAGGATTGAATCCTTCGAATATTATCCTGTTTCAAGTAAAAACTATAGTTCCATTTTCCATTCAACCCAAAAATTGCACAGTCCATCTATTCGTTTCACAGAGACGTTTTCAATAACATAAAAACTTGTTATCAAAACAAATTGCTATTATTTCTTCATCAACGATTTGGGATTCCAAAAATTACACAGCAAACCTTGAAGTACCAATCAAAATAATGAGGGTTTAACCCTTAGGGTTTACAACTCCAAAAACAAGATACATTTCCACTAAATAATTACAGTAGACACTGCATCAACCAGACTAGCCAACATCTTAGCAGCTAGGCACTTAGCATTACTGTTCACAAGTTACATTCAATGGACAAAAAAGACCACACCAGAAATCCAAACACCTAGAAATTTGTCAAAACATCATTCGTCAACCTCAACTGAACTAGGATGACCAACGAGGTAAGGAAACCACCGAGGCTTACCGGTGGACAAGCAGAGATCCTCCATTATTGTCAAGTGAATGGTCTTCTGATGAAGGAAAACCTGTCACAACAACTGCGAATGGTTAAACATGTTTCTGGATATATTTATGAAAGCATTTAAAATAATAGTAATGGGTTAGAAGAATACTTTACCTTCACGTTGAGAAGACTCTCCTACAAACAAGGTTAACAAAGCCACTATCCAGCTTGGAAGAGAGAGTTCCAGTTCAGAGAAACAACAAGTTTACCACATTCTGAGAGTCAAAACCGGTTCCATCACTTCAACAAATACCATGGAAAAACATCTCACAAACTCACGCAGTAAAACCAGCTACAGACTCAACCTTTCAACATATTAACTACTGCAACTTTCACTACAGAGGCTTGGATTCTTAACATGACTTTCACTTGCAGGTTGAATGCAAACAGGTCACGGGTTCGAGCTCGGTGAACCTCCAACTATCAAAACCCTAGAACTCCTCGTCCTGTCAGCCTCTCCCCAAGACCATTACCTAGCAAAATGAATGTCGAGGAACGTGGTTCAATGCTGTTGTAGTTTGCATATAAGGTTTTCCATTACAATCACAAGAATCATAAATCAATGGTGAAGATTGTTTCCAACTGCGCACATTGGAAAGTGGGAAACCACTACATTTAACACTTCAATAAATGTTACAACCATGACAATGCCAACACAGTATGCCGATGAACGACATTATAACCAGCTCGGAGAAGGATCGTATTTCAATGATGCACAGCTCGGATTCTTAGCTATATCATTCACTAGGTTTCACGTGAAGTGGATGATGTGGATTGACAATAGGACATTCCACCATAGTGTTTAGACCAAATCATTAATGCCTGAATGGGACACTGTCAGCCTGCCAATCGTGAATTTAATACTTGTGAGCTCATCATCTTATCAGCGAACTCGTAGTAAAGTGCAATAACATACGATATCAATACTTAGAACAAAAACAGAGGTTACATTGCATAGTTCATTTTTATTGTTAAAGTCTTAGCCATTCAAATGTTTGGTTACATAGATAGTAGGTTGAGGGTCGCACTTCATATGAGAGCTACACATAGGACTTGGTTAGGGTGTATCCCTTGGTCCTTGTATTATTTGTTATATATAAACAATATTTTGTAGAATCATACCTTATTACACGGTACTAATATTATTTTCACAAAGGGTTAAAATCTATATTATGACCTTTCAAAAATATAATTTCCTTGGTAACATCATAATAGATGTGTTAGATTCACTCAATTCTATATGCATTTATAGATGGAAAATTTAGGAGCTTTTATAGTTAATTTATGACATTCAATTATGGAAATTGGATCATGGTACTATAGTTGGAATTATTGTATAAGCCAAATTATTCCCAAGTCATTTCATATGGTGGTATTGAAACGAAAAAATAGAAATAGTATCAGTTTAATACTTGACGTTCGTAACCTAGTATTTATACTCCAGAAATTCCTAAGCACAAGTAATTTCTATTTGATGATTCTACTAATAAATGTATTCAGAATATCAATCATTCTAACTTTCACATTTTGTATTTCTTTAGTCAAATAGAACATCTAGGATAGACATAGACCCATACCTGAGCAAGGGAAGAACTTAGAAATTCTACCAAACATTGACAGCTATTTGTAAAACATAAATACTCTTAACACTTGTTTTGTCGCATTCTCTTACTTGAATTCTGCGCAAGAGGAACAGGAACAAATGCTTTAGCTAAACATAGCTAAGTAAGCCTCAAGGACCTCGTAGGACCCCTTTCATTACCATAAAAAAAAAAAAAAAACTATCAGCACATTGTCAAGAAAACATAAACACATGATTTTTGAATTACAGTTAACACAAGCAGAACTAATGACATAAGCATGTTAAAAGAAGTATGTCTTGTCGCTATCATTTCAAATATATTTAGTTATGAAACTCAGTAGTTAATATGTTTCTTGTATTAATGACTTATTAATTCAAGGCTGTCTTGTCAAGCTTTTATTATTTCCACAATCGCAATTCATGTTACATTTAATGCTATTCTAAAAATTTTAATTTTTTATGAAAATATCAGGATGTTACATGTGGTATCAGAGCTGACGTTCGAACTCTAGGCCTGAAAAGGTCCAGGAACACGCAACAGAAAATTTATTTACAGCAGAAATCTTATTAATTCAATTTAAATAATTGTGTTGTACATAAATAATTTTTCAGCTACAGGTATGGAAGGATCAGTTGAACATATAGAGGACAGATTTCGACCCAACAGTCATAGCATGGGACAACATTATGAAGAAGAAGTCCATAGCGAATTAAATGACAATTCGTCAGAATTGTTACGTGCATTTCAAGAGTTAAAAGCAGAAATTAGATCTATAAAACAAAACAATGAGAAAACTCTGAAGGTACAAGAGGAACTTAATCAAGTATTGTTCGAATAATGCCAATTGATGAACATGATAGAGAAATTGAAAATACCTCTAAGATTGAAGATTTACCTCATCGAGACAGGGGTAAGAAAATAAAAAATTGATGATGCGAACAACATTTCAACATCATAAGAAGTTTCCCATGACAAACGAAAAGAAGACTACAAACCCAAAAGAAAAAGTCACAAACAGTATGAACAGATTTATGGGGAGTTTAAGAAAATCAAACCCCCAACCCTCAATGGTGAAATTGAGAAAGGAGAGACAACAGAAGCTTAGTTGTCCGACATGAAGAAGTACTTCCAAATTTATGATTACTCAGAATCATTGAAGGCAAAGATGGCAATATACTACTTGACTGGGAAGGCAGATATTTGGTGGCAGGACATCAAAAGAGTGAAGGGCATCAAAGAAAAGGATGTGAATTGGAGCACTTTTAAAAGATATTTGAAGAAGAAGTTCTTATCTGAACAATACTATGAAGAAAAATCAAAGGAGTTCTATGACTTAAAGCTAGGAACTATGAACATGAAAGAAATTAACAGTAAATTTCTGAATTTACTGAGGTATGTGCCATACCTCGTGGAAGAAAAACCAAAGATTCAAAGATACCTGAGTTGTATACCTTTCAACATCAAGGACATAATTGAGTATGACAATCCAAAGACCTTAGAAGAGGCCATGAGGAAAGCAACTTTCTGTTATGACACTAATCAGAAAAGAGAAGGGATATCAAACTGGAAAAGTCATAAACCCAACAATTTTGAGCTGAAAAAGAAAAATTTCAGGTTTAGTGGAAATTTTGGTTTCCAAAAGAAAAAATTTCAGAATCGAAATTTTCAAGGAAATAATCCCAGTAACAGTTAGCAACAGAATTTTACAGCTCCTAGAAACACTCCCAATGCTACCAGAACTAATGATCAAAAGGCACCTATCAAATGTTTTGAGTGTTAAGGTCCTCATTATGCATTAGAATGCCCCAAGAGGAAGCGGAAAACTAACAATATTCATTCCATACAGACCGAAACTATTGTGGGAGACTTGGCAAGGGAGATGCCCAGAATTAATGCAGCACTAGACAACAGGCAAGCAAAACATCAAGTCTCTATGGTAGAGATTGAAGGTATGCTACAAAACCATCCTGTTACTATTTTGATTGATCCAGGTGCTAGCTTAAGTTATATATCACCAGATATTGTAGAAAGTTTTAAATTGAAAACAGAAAAATTCAGTAAATCTTGGTTAGTTAGACTAGCAACAGGAACAAAAATGAAAGTATCTGATTTTATTGAAAGTTGTGCTTTATCCATGAATCAGTTAAAGACACAAACCAAGTTGAATGTTTTACCTTTAAAATCCTATGATATTATAATCGGAATGGACTGGTTAGAATCCCATCATGTCATTCTGAATTGTTATGAGAAAAGTTTTACATGTTAAGAAGTAAAAGGTATTCCAAGAAAGACATCCTTTTGACAGATTTCAGCCATGCAAATAAAGAGGGCAGTTAGAAAAGGATATCAAATGTTTGTAGTAAATGTAGTGAATGATGAGTCGATTACTAAAGAGGACAAACTAAAACTAGAAGATATACCTGTCCTAAAAGATTTCAAGGATGTTTTTCCTGAAGAGATTCCAGGATTACCTCCTAAGAGAGATTTAGACTTTACCATCGAGTTAATACCAGGAGCAGTACTGAATTCTAAAGCTCCATATAGGATGAATATACTGGAATTAAATCAGTTGAAATCACAATTGAAGGAACTGATTGATAAAAACTATATAAGACCCATCGTGTCTCCTTGGGGAGCGCCTGTTATATTTGTTAAGAAGAAAGATGGCACCCTAAGGCTTTGTATAGATTATCGCCAACTGAATAAGATGACAATCAAGAACCGATATTCTTTGCCCCACATAGACGATCTATTTGATCAGCTATCTGATTTAAGGTCAGGATATCATCAAGTTCATGTGAAGGACGAGGATATTTTTAAAATAGCCTTTAGAACGCGATATGGATATTATGAGTTCGTAGTCATGCCATTTGGATTGACTAATGCTCCGGCTGTATTTATGTGTTTAATGAACAATATTCTGCACAAATACTTGGATAAGTTTGCTATTGTGTTCATAGAGGACATTCTAGTGTATTCTAAAAGCAAGGAAGAGCATGACGAACATCTGCGTATTATCTTACAAGTTTTGAGAGATCATCAACTATACACTAAGTTTAGTAAGTGTGACTTTCGCAAGGACAAAATCCAGTATTTAGCATACATAATTTCTAAGGAAGGAATCTCAGATGACCCAGATAAGATAAAATCCATTAATGATTGGACGGTTTCTAAGGATGTGTTGGATGTACGATCATTTATGGGTATCACTGGATATTATAGAAAATTTATAGAAGGTTTTTCAAAGATTGCAAACCCCATAACCTCCTTATAGAATAAAGGGAAGAAATTTGTGTGGGATCAGAAATGTTCAGACAGTTTTAAGAAACTAAAGGAATTACTAACTACAGTGCCTATTCTGAGGATAGCAGACCCTAATAAGGATTTTATAGTATGCATTGATGCATGTAATGATGGACTCGGTGGAGTCCTAACACAAGAGGGACATGATGTTGCATACAAGTCTAGAAAGTTGAAAATACACGAGAATAACTACTCTACTTATGATTTAGAGTGATTAGCAGTAATTCACACTTTAAAAATGTGGTGTCACCACCTTATTGGCAGAAAGTTTACCTTGTTGACAGATAACATGGGTCTGAAATGTCTATTAGATCAGACAAATTTGAACGCTAGACAAGCTAGATGGTTAACTTTTCTAAGTGAATATGATTTGGAAATTCAACATATAAAAGAGAAAGTGAACAAGGTTGCTGATGCATTGAGTCGTAAAGCAAGGCTGAATTTTATTTCAGCCATCAGTACTTACTCAACAGATCTGGAAAATCAGATAGTTGAAAGGATGGAAACGGATGACGAATACATAAATTACAAGAAAAGACAACAAATAGCAATTCTGAAAATTCTATGGCAGATTACAGTTTAAAGGAAAATGGACTTTTATTATACAAAAACAAATTGTATGTACCCAACATACCAGAAGTAAAAATTCTGATATTAGATGAGATGCATAAAAGCCATTATTATGGTCATCCAGGTTATCAGAAAACCATCACCATGTTACGGAAAGAGTACTATTGGCCCAGAATGAAGGATGAAGTAGCAGAGTACATAGCCAAGTGTTTGGATTGTCAAAAAGTGAAGGTTGAACATCAACATCCGGCTGGACTGTTGCAGCCATTTCCTATACCTAGTTGGAAATGGGAAGTGATAAGCATATATTTTATTACCGGACTACCCAAAAATCAGAAACAAAAAAACTCTATCATGGTGGCAATGGATAAACTCAGCAAGGAATCACACTTTATACCTGTAAAAACTACTCATAAGGCTCTAGACCTTGCATAAATAATCATGAAATGGATTTTTTGATTACATGGGATTTCAGACTATGATTCCAAGTTTACTAGAAAATTTTGGAGGTCTTTGTTTAAGGGGTTGAATACAACCTTAAAATTCAGTACAACATTTCATCCACAAACGAATGGACAGATAGAAAGAGTGAATCAGGTATTGGAAGACTTGCTTAGGATGTATGTTAAGGATCAGCCTGGTAAGTGGGAGGACTAATTGCATTTAGTAGAATTTGCATATAATAACCATTATCATGCATCAGCCAGGCTTAGCCCTTTTGAAATTATTTATGGTAGGAAATGTGATACACATGTTTCTTGGAATGTCCCAGTAAATAGAGCTATTTTAGGACTTGAATTGTTGCAAGAATTAGAACTAATTGTGAAACCGGTACAAAGAAATCTTAAAGCTGCCCAAGATAGGAAAAAGAGTCAAGCAGATCTTAGAAGGACTCATAAAGAGTTCTAGGTTGGTGAACATGTTTTTCTTAAGGTGAGACCAAAAAAGAGTTCATTGAAATTGGGAAGCTATGTCAAGTTGGCACCCAAGTATTGTGGTCCTTTCGAAATATTGTCAAGGGTTGGACCAGTGGCATACCAACTAGCTTTGCCACCAAATTTAAAGATACATAATGTTTTTCATATATCATATTTAAAGAAGTATGTACACGATGCTACTCATGTTGTAAATTGGAATGATGTACAAGTGGGACAAGACGACAATTTTCAGGTGGAACGGACTGTATCCTCGAAAGGAGGGAAACTCTGCTCCGAAATCGCACCATTGGGCAGGTAAAGGTGTAATGGAAGCACCTTAGCCCAAAAGAGGCAACCTGGGAGTTGGAGAGTAGTATGCAGGCAACATACCCAACTCTGTTTCAGTAACACTCAGAGACTGATTAAGAAACATCAAGGACAATGTTGAGACTTAAGGGGGGGTGTATGTCACCTACCCAAATTTTGAGAATATTATTTTATTTGCAAAATACTTTATGTTAAATTATAATTACAAAGTTTTGTAATTATGACCAAGTTTGGTCAAGGATGAATGTAATTACTGATTATTAGTATTTAATAAATTAAAATAGGAGACAAACACCCAAGGGAACTATTAAATGAGTGTTCACTGATCCACTTAGAGGAATGGAAGTTGTTAGAAGGTATGGGACAGATGGCAGCATTTGCACTCCACCACTAGCTATTGGTTATGGGACAACTACCCCTAAATTTGTGGCATTATCCCCTAGGTGGGTGGAAGAGAGCAGGCAGCTCATTAATGACTAGTTAACCACTAAAAGGCCCAGGAAGCCTAGATAAGACAATTCGAATTGGGCAGGCAGCACCTACAATATTTTCTGCAGAAATATTCCTCAAGTGCATTAGGTGATCACTGAGAGATTCGAATAGGGAAGCTATGTGAGAGTGCAATTGTGAGTCTACTAGTATACTGAGAAGGAAATCCAGAGATGCTGGTGCAGGTCTCCTTGACTGTTGAGTCTTGATGACTGGAAAATCGATATTCTACTACAAGTTGATGTACTAAGGCTTCTATAGAATCTTCCTCCTGGTGGTTCAGTGAACAGGCTCGGGGGTCCTTAGGCAAGTAAGTTGGCTGTCTTTAGGAGTAGGTTGGGTGGAACAGGATCCTTATGTGGTTTGTTCTCCTACAAATTATCGGGTTCTATTTTTCTGTTGTTATTTTCAGTTAAATAGACTCTGCATTTATCAGTAAGAAATTATTCTACTTTCTAACCTGAGTATGTTTTCTACGTGAAATTGATATAATAGATGAAATGATTGATAAAATGACTTCTCTGCATTTTTCCCCATGTTGGTTTCTGCATCGTACTCTAGTACAGGAAGTGGAATTAAAATCAGATAATTGATGGGTGGAATGCCAAGTAAATAGATAGATTGATACTGTAGTGTTCTTCTAATTCTAACATTTACATGTTTTAAACTCAGAAACATAATAGTATATAATAAACAGTTATATAAAGCCTTCTCTTGTACTTAGTTATAAAAGAAAAACATTTCATTTATGTATAGAACTATATTTCTATTTATCACTAACCATTGTTGCAATCTATTACCATGTATTCTTTGCAAAGATGTTTTGAATATCAGGTGTTTTAGGCATTATGTTTCAGGCTTTTTAATTCTAGATTCTAACAACTTCAAAAACTCTTGTAATCAGATTTATTATATTTAAATAATAAATAGATATTTCTCTTTCATATCATAAATTTATTTCAGCAAATATATCTCATATTTCCTTTTAATTACCAACTAGGGTTTCTTTTTCCAAGTTTACATCATAGTTAGAATCCAAACATTCTATCTTGTTATCATTTTGTTTTAGGATCAAAATCGGAACCCTTAACCTAGAAAACAAATCAATTTCATTTTTATTGACAGAATCGAAATTGATCCGACGTTTGCAATGCTTAGCAATTATTTCAAACTCTCAGATTATAAACACATACTTACAAATTCTTTTAATCAAATAGAAATACGCATTCAACATCCTATTTACTTCTTGACCAAACCCTATGTTTATTTTATTTTCGAAACAGTAATTGAAACCATAGATTCGATTCATTATCGAATTTCTTACAGTAGCAAATATTTAGATTGACTCTCGTCCAACATCGAAAATAGTTGAAACATTAACACTTTTCAATATAAAACATTGTTTTAAACACAGTGTAAAACCAAGGATCAAATCCTTCAAATATTATCCTGTTTCAAGTAAAAACTATAGCTCCATTTTCCATTGAACCCAAAAATCGTACAGTCCATCTATTCATTTCACAGAGATGTTTTGAATAACATAAAAACATGTTATCAAAACAAATTGCTATTATTTCTTCATCAACGATTTGGGATTCCAAACATTACACAGTAAACCTTGAAGTACCAATCAAATAACAAGCGTTTAACCCTTAAGGTTTACAACTCCAAAACAAGATACATTTCCACTAAATAATTACAGTAGACACTGCATCAACCAGACTAGCCAACATATTAGCAGCTAGGCACTTAGCATTACTGTTTACAAGTTACATTCAATGGACAAAAAAACCGTGCTAGAAATCCAAACACCTAGAACTTTGTCAAAACATCATTCATCGACCTCAACTGAACCAGGATGACCAATGAGGTAAGGAAACCACCAAGGCTTACCGGTGGACAAGCAGAGCTCCTTCATTATTCTCAAGTGAATGGTCCTACGATGAAGGAAAACCTGTCACAACAACTGCGAATGGTTAAACAAGTTTCTGGATATATTTATGATAGTAATGGGTTAGAAGAATACTTTACCTTCACGTTGAGAAGAATCTCCTGCAAACAAGGTTAACAAAGCCACCATCCAGCTTGGAAGAGAGAGTTCCAGTTCTGGGAAACAACAAGTTTACCAGGTTCTGAGAGTCAAAACTGGTGCCATCGCTTCAACAAAGACCATGGACAAACATCTCACAAAATCACGCCTTAAAACTAGCTACAGACTCAACCTTTCAACATATTAACTACTGCAACTTTCACTACAGAGGCTCGGCTTCTTAACATGACTTTAACTTGCAGGTTGAATGCACACAGGTCACGGGTTAGAGCTCGATGAACCTCCAACTATCAAAACCCTAGAACTCCTTGGCCTGTCGGCCTCTCCCCAAGACCATTACCTAGCAAAATGAATGTCGAGGAACGTGGTTCAACGCTGTTGTAGTTTGCAGATAGGGTTTTCCATTACAATCTCAAGAATCACAAATCAATGGTGAAGATTATTGCCAGCTGAGCACGTTGGAAAGTGGGAAACCACTACATTTAACACTTCAATAAATGTTACAACCATGACAATGCCAACACAGTATTCCAATGAACAACATTATAACCATCTCGGAGAAGGATCGTATTTCAACAATGCACAACTCGGATTCTTAGCTATATCATTTACCAGGTTTCACGTGAAGTGGATTGACAACAGGACATTCCACCATAGTGTTTAGACCAAATCATTAATGCCTGAATGAGACACTGTCAACCTGCCAATCATGAATTTAATACCTGTCAGCTTATCATCTTATCAACGAACTCGTAGTAAAGTGCAATAACATACTATATCAATACTTAGAACAAAAACTAGGTTACATTGCATAGTTCATTTTTACTGTTAAAGTCTTAGCCATTCAAATGTTTGGTTACGTAGATAATAGGATGAGGGTCGCACTTCATATAAGAGCTACACACATAGGACTTGGTTAGGGTGTATCCCTTGGTCCTTGTATTATTTGTTATATATAAACAATATTTTATAGAATCATACCTTATTACATGGTACTAATATTATTTTCACAAAGGGTTAAAATCTATATTATGACCTTTCAAAAATAGAATTTCGTTGGGAACATCATAATAGATGTGTTAGATTCACTCAATGCTATATGCATTTATAGATAGAAAATTTAGGAGCTTTTATAGTTAATTTATGATATTCAATTATGGAAATTGGATCACGGTACTATAGTTGGAATTATTGTATAAGCCAAATTATTCCCAAGTCATTTCATATGGTGGTATTGAAACGAAAAAATAGAAATAGTATCAGTTTAATACTTGGCGTTTGTAACCTAATATTTATACTCCAGAAATTCCTAAGCACAAGTAATTTCTATTTGATGATTCTACTAATGAATGTATTCAGAATATCAATCATTCTAACTTTCACATTTTGTATTTCTTTAGTCAAATAGAACATCTAGGATAGACATATATCCATACTTGAAGCAAGGGAAGAACTTCGAAATTCTACCAAACATTGACAGCTATTTGTAAAACATAAATACTCTTAACACTTGTTTTGTTGCATTCTCTTACCTAAATTCTGTGCAAGAGGAACAGGAACAAATGCTTTAGCTAAACATAGCTAAGTAAGCCTCAGGGACCTCGTAGGACCCCTTTCATCACCATAAAAAAAAAAACTGTCAGCACATTGTCAAGAAAACATAAACACATGATTTTCGAATTACAGTTAACACAAGCAGAACTAATGACATAAGCATGTTAAAAGAAGTATGTCGTGTCACTGTCATTTCAAATATCTTTAGTTATGAAACTCAGTAATTAATATTTTTTCTGTATTAATGACTTATTAATTCAAGGTTGTCTTGTCAAGCTTTTATTATTTCCGCAATCGCAATTTATGTAACATTTAATGCTATTATAAAAATTTTAAATTTTTATGAAAATATCGGGATGTTACATAGGGTCACAATCCTATAGTTGTCGCAGTCCAAACCCCAAACTGTGATACGAACCCTCCCATTTCCACATTCGCTTCCGGCTGGTGCGTCATCCTGCCACCTAGTATCTTATATATATATATATATATATACATATATACATATATATATATACATATATATATATACATATATATATATATATATATATATATATATATATATATGTATGTATATATATATATATATATATTTCACATTAGTCTGCATCCGCTCTGCGTCGGATCATGGTGATAGGGCTTCAGCCTATTCCCACTGACTAATTTGGGTAACAGTATTCCATCCAGACTTTGTAGCTGTATTGCACCTCTGTTGGTGATAAAAGTGATGATGTATGGTCCCAACCAGTTCATTTGCAACTTACTAGGGTGTTTCACAAACTTACTATCATACAACAGAGCTATATCCCCATTTTTTAAGTGCTTCCTCTTGACATAGTGGTCGTGCCACGCCTTGAATTGATCTTCATCAAGTTGTATTAGTTGTGTCAACCGTTCCTCTAGCGCACCATCGTCGCTCATCCCTGTTGTTGCTGCAATGCGCAAGCTCGGTACGATGTATTCCATCGACATAACTGCTTCCTGGTCATAAACGATCTTAAATGGTGTCTGGCCAATTAATCGCTTGCATGTGGTGCGATATGCCCAAAGGACCGCTGGGATTTTTAGGTCCCAGTCATCGTGGTTCACATTGCACACCTTGGTGAGAGAATGCTCCAATATCTTATTGACCGCTTCAATTGTCCCATTTTCCTAAGGGTGGTAAGGTGTGCTCTTCTTGTGCTGGATCTGAAACTCTTTTTGTCATCGTGACAATTGTTTGGTTAAAAAAAGTGTGTTCCTTGATCGCTTAATAATACTTTTGGGAAACCAAACCTAGTGACCACATTGTCAAATAGGAATCATGCTACGGTCGCAGAAGAACAATCTTTCACTGGTGCAACTTCCACCCAATGCGTCAGGTAGTCTATTGTAGTGATGATGTAATGTGACCCTATTCTCTTTCCAGGTGGGCTGATGGGTCCCACAAAATCAATGGCTCATTTGTCAAAGGCCTACAACATTACTTGTGGTACTAGTGGCATTTCATCTCGACTTGAGGGCTTCCTGGTTCATTGGCATACGTCGCAGCTCTTGGCATAGTCCATGGCATCTCCTTGCAAGGTTGGCCACCACAGCCCTGCTCGAAGGATCTTCCTAGCAGTTGCTTGTCCACAATAATGTCCCTAGCAATTATGTCATGGGATTCCGACATAATTTATTCTTGTTCATGCGGAAGGACGTAGCATTACAGAATCTCATCTGGGCCCATTTTATATAACTCCCCTACAATTAGCTGAAAATTTGTAGCTCAGACAACTAGCTGCTTCTTTTGACTGGTAGTGAACTCGACCGATGCCTCCCCTGTCACCAAAAATTGTATAATTTGTTCATAGTGGTTATTGAAAATGTCAATCCTAAAAAAATGAGCATCCGATAACCCTTCATCGATAATCCTTGGTTCTTCTCCTGACTCTATTCATGATAGATGATCAGGTCCTACGATCAATCGTCTGGGCTTCACAATAATTTCAAAATCGAACTCCTGAAACAATAATAGCTAGCGACAGATATTCCCCCCCAACACAGGCTTGTTCACCAAGTATTTTAGCACAGAATGATCTTTGAACATCTTAAAGTGGCACCCTAAGAGGTAATGCCAGAATTTCTGCAAAGCATAGACCATCTCCAACCCCTCCTGCTCGGTGGTCGTATAGTTTCTCTCCACAGAAGACAGTTTTCTACTTGCGAATGCTATCGGGTGGTCAATGTCGTCGATTCCTAGTTGGGCCAATATGACGCCAAGTGCAATTGATGACGGATCAACATGTATGTGAAATTCCTTTGTCCAATCCAGAAATGTGAGGATTGGCGCTGCGACCATCTTCTCTTTCAATATGTACAAGCTTCTCTGACATTCCTTGGTCCATTCAAACTTAACATCTTTCTTTAGTAACTTCTCCATGGGTGCTGTGATAACTACATATCCTCGGATGAATTTCCTGCAGTAACGTGTGTGTCCCAATGTCACTCGTAGTTGTTTGGCCATCGGTCATGGTGGGAGGTCGACAATGATGGCAATCTTCAACAGATCTACCAACATTCCTTCTCTGCAGACAATGTGTCCTAATAGAATGTCGAACGGACCACAAAAGATACACTTCTTGAGGTTCAGGGAAATTTGGTGTTGTCAACAGCGTTCTAGCATGAGTCTTAAGTTCGTGACATGATCCTTGACTAATACATATATCGTCCAATCATCCATGTAGACCGCGAGGAACTTATGAATATAATCTTTGAAGGCTATGACCACTATTCTGGAAAAGATTGCAGGAGCATTCTTTAATCCAAATGGCATTATCGTGTACTAGAAGCATCCCCACTCGATGACAAATGTAGTCTTATGTCGATCTTCTTTCACAATCTTGATTTGGTGGTAGCCTGAAAAGCCATCCGTAAAGGAATATATCTCCTGACCTCCCACTCCTTCGATCACCTCATCCGTAAATGGGGTTGGGAATAGATAATGTAGGAAGGAATCATTCAGTTTCCGTAGGTCGACACATATTCATACTTCACCGATTTTCTTGTCCTGGACAACCATTGGATTGATCCATTCTGATTCATCTACTAGTTCTATGATGCCTGCCTCTAGCATTCTTTCGATTTCATATTGCATGCGTTCATTATGTATCAGGTTCAATCAATACGACCATTGCTTAACCGGCTTCAAATTGGGTTTCAAGGGGATCCTCATTTCCCCTAGGTCTCCAGAAATTCCCTTCATCTCTGAGAATTTTGTTGGAAACAAATCATGAAACTCATGCAATAAGTCAGACATCTTCGCAATGTTTGACTCATCCCAATAGTCATCAATGCTTGCGAACTTGGGGTTTTCCTCCGACCCAATGTTCACCTTCTTAATCTTTAATGGTTGCTGAAATTTGTCCAACGGTATCTAGTGCTACAACACTGCGACTATCCTCCGATTCTGGTACATACGTAGCCCTAGGGTCACCATCATCTTCTCGCTCTCCAGTGAAGTTGTAACACTCCATCAACATTTCTGGTTTCGCGGTCCATTGGAGTGCCATCGGTTGTCCAGTCCATGCTACTTCAAATATTTTTCCATGGATTGCCTGTAGCGTGGTGTGGATCAAGGGATTTTTCATCTGGGAATGAGAACGATTAGTTGAATCCAATGGTAAGTTGTTCCCAAGATGTCATCCCACGTCGCAGTTCTAATACGACATACCAGCTCCACGGTACCTCATCCAACCTGTGTACAAATGCATGTACCCACTCCTGTTGTTCCCTCAATCCCCATTGATGTTGATAGGAATTCAGATGCGCCTTTGGGTCTCCTCATCTGTCATATCGCATATGGTCATCCTCCACAGCTTCGTCGAATGGAACCTCCATGAGGCATCGACATATTGGCCAAGATGTGATGTTTGATTTATGCGATTCCCACCATCGTGCAAGAGTAGCCTTTAGGGCTTCCTCCAAGGCCAGTAAACGTTGTGGTTCCACCAATTTCCCCTCAAATTATGTAAGAAATGTCCCCAAGTTGGGAAATCCCTCATAGGTAGGTAACACATATTCCTCCGTGGCTACCCTTCGCAAGGACTGTGTTATTTGTGTGCATCTTTGAAAGGACACTTCATGCAACTGGTTCTGCCAATTCTCCAAGGCTTCGTCTGAATCGAAGGATAATGAGCTATCACTGCGCCATCCTAATTCTCCATTCATGGTGGGATTAACATAATCCTTAGAGATGTTATCCAAATTGTCCCACCCTTCCACAAACTCATCTCTGACTGGATCCATATAGCGCATCCTTTCCTCCGGGTCTAGTGGTGCAATGACTCTCATTTCCTGATTCTCGAATGACATTATCATTTTCTTAAAGTTGATAATTGATTGATTCTCCATAGCCTAGTCTATCCCCAGCAGTACCGAATAGGGATTGGTGTTATCCACAATCTCAATAACATCAAAGTCCGTATACGTTCTGAGCCCTTCAATTTTGACTGGAAGTTGACATACCTGATCGAGCGGGGTGACCTTTCTCTGGTTCGCCAGTCGCAGCTGTTCTAGTGACTAGGTCATCCGTGGCTTTCCCATTGTCTCCCATGTATGTTTCGTCAGGATATTCATGTCTGAACCCAAATCCAAGATGATGGAGTCGACATCAAATTTTATGATTTATGCCGACATCCGCATCTCCCTGCCTATCTTTTTTTTATGTATGTGATTGAGTCTATGTTCTAGTTATCTCCTCATCGTTGTAGTAAACTAGCTATTTCTTCCAATACATCTGGGTCTTTTTCCAAATCCAAACAACTCCCCAAGAAGGCTTTTAGAGTGTTTTCCTTCCTTCGCAACTTCGTCGGGTCAAACGTCGGTTTCATGTCATAGATTTCTTCTTCAAGAGGTATCCACCTCCTATTCCTCCTTGCGTCCCATTCCTTCAAAAAGATGTCCCTTTTCGCTTCTGCATCGACGGTGACCTACTTCTACTGAGTTTGTGTTGGTCTGACATTGGTGTGTGGCCTATTGCCACCTGTCACCGCCCCTCCTTGTGTCACTATCCCAACCGTTGCGTGGTTATTTTTGGCTTCTGTCGAAATTATCTGTACAGTAGGTGGCGCATTCGGCTTATTTGGGTTTTGGTTCTGCTTAGTTTTCCATTTCACAATAAGCTGAGGGAAATCTTTTATACTATGATCTACAACAATGCAGTATGTACACAGCGGTGCAGGGTTCAGACAATCTCGCTGGTAGTGCCCCTACTGTCTGCAATTGTAATGGATGATTGGTCCTCTTCCCCGTTCGGCGCCTCCTCCACATCCCATGCCTGCACCTTGGCCTCTGCAGAATCCTCCCCTGAAACCTTCTCGTGGCGGTCCATATTGATACTATGGTTTCGTATACTGCGGCTGTTGATACTCTTGTTTCCCGTACTGCGGCTGGCCATACATCGGTGGTGGATACTATGGGTTCCCATACGGTGGTGGTGGATACTGTGGGTGCCCACGGGAGGAAGACTTAGGACCTTCTTCATTGTTTACAGAGTTCGAAGAAGAGATAGAAGAATACTCTATAATACTGATCTCTGGATTTTAATATCGAGCTGAGATCTGTTCTTGCTCGCCGGTGTTTTCAATTTTAAGGAGTCTGAAAAACTTAAACAATAACTCCATAAACCTACCCATGGATTTTAGTATCAAGCTCGGGTTGGTATATGCTCTCCGGTGTTTTCCTGTTTATAGAGCCTAAGAAACTTAAACAATCCTTTATATACCCTCTCGTGTATTTCACATCGAGCCCAAGTAGGTGAGTGCTCGCTTGGTGTTTTCATGTTTCGAGAGCCTGAAAACCCTAAAGAAGGCTCCAAAAGTCCTTTTTCGTACAGTTAGTATCCTCCCCCGAAAAATTTTAAAATGTTGAGAGAAGAACTCTTCTAGTCACGTATGACTAGAATATTCATTTTTCGTAAGTAATCTGCAAAAGTCCGGAAAAGGGTTAAACTTATACCTAAGCGGATGTACCTTCAATTCCTTTAACGAGCTTGAAGAGAACAAGTCTGCTCAACAATCTTGTTTAGTTTTTCAAATATTCAAAACAAGAGCTTAAAACAACTTACAAGACAACTTCTAGGATCGTATGTTCATGACCTGCCAAAGAATAGGATCTCAATAATTGAGTTAGTAACTATTGACAAATTTTCTCAGTGACATAATAATGACAATATGGTACCTATATTAGTCTATCAATAAGAAAACAAGTCATTTCCGGTTTAATACTTCGAAACTCTAGTGAAATTTTGAAATACCTAGGTTAAAATTAACTCACCAACATTTGTAGGTATTAGTGATTAAATAGAACCTTTTAGGGACAATTTGAAACTATACACTTTTGAAAAAAGTGGGTAAAAATCAAACTTCATTTTATATAAATAATTTCAAATTGAAAAGTCAAATATCACAATTGGAGTTTTTAGAGAAAAATTGGAGCAAAACCTTGATCTTCCTCCATTTGCTGCGATCAAACCGGGCCACCGATCAACCTTCTGCTTCCACCGTAAGTTTATTCCTCCCACACTTGCAATTTGATGCATTTTTTTGTCAATTTTCATGGTCAAAATCACTTTCTAGCAATGTTTATCAAGTGTTTCTGCGTGTGCACTACTATATCTGAGCAAAAGCAACGCTTACTAGCCAAATGCGCTAGTTTAGTGAAGACAGAGCAGCGCTCAGGTGTGACTGTCTAGTGAAAACAATAACGCACACCCCTGAAAGTGAGGTAAAAAGTGGAAAAGACTAAAAATTTGACTGTTGCTTGGCAGGATGGTTCTTGTCTGGCGTGAAAGGGAGCACGAGGACATGGATCGAGAAGCATTATAAGATCTGACGACCCTCCATGCGCTCCGAAGATGTGGACTATTGAAATTTTATAGAATGGTCAACATGCGGGAACTAAACCGCTTGTTTGAGAGGTTTTAAATTTTGTAGAAGGGTCCTCACGCAATGTGGGATCCTTGTTCGTGCAAGAGTATGTGAATTCCTACTACCTACCGGGAACTCAGAAATTCAGTAGTCAAATTCTGATCTCGACTATTGCAAGCTTCCCCCTCAAAGTCATCATGAGTATTCTTAATCGGATGGGAGGGTGTTCGTATATTTAGACACTTAGGAGTTAGTTAAGATCAACTTGTGTAATATATCCTTTAGGGATAGTGTGTTTCTTTAGTAGGCATTAGTATGCATTTGTAAATACTTAATCTGATGGTCATGATATGTTCCCGACGTAGAGTGATCCGACGGCTCAACTTCTCTTAGATCAAACATAACTTTGATCCGTGGCTTAACACCCGATTGGTCCATGATCTCTATTTAAAGAGAATGGAGGGTCATTATTTAGTTGATCGATTATGAGAAGCTCATTTGTAACTTTCTTTCTTTGCATAATAAATTGTCCCGTAGAAGCTATTTGGCCGGGGCCATGGAGTGTTTCCCTCAAGAGGGTTTAAACCACGTCAAAACATCGATGTGTTGATCTGTGATCTATTTGTGTGAAGTGGTTGTTCTTGGTGTTCGGTCCTTTTGTAGTAACCTGTGTACCTGAACATGGTATCAGAGCTTTTATGAAGAGCCGCTTCCGGTTATGATCTAGAGCTTGAACTGTTGTTGCTGAAACTCGAACGGGTTTCTGGTTCTGGTATTTCGGTGTATTTTTGGGCTATGGGAGGTGTTCCATTGCGTTCGGAGCGTTGTTTCCATTGGGAAATAGTTTTCGTTTGATCGAAAGCGGTTCTCGGTTGCTCCAGAAACGCGTATTTCATCAGATCTAAAGGTATAATGTTACAGTGATGCATTTTTTGTATTTTCTGTTTTTAAAAGAAAAAATCTCATACTGTATCATTTTTTTACTGTTATATTTTTTTGGGTTCGGACTGTTGCTTTCCTGTCTGCGTATGCTCTTTGTCGTGCGCCTTGAGCGATCTCGACAAATTAGAAATAGAAAGGGAAATGGTTTTTCTCGGCTGCGTATGCTCTTTGCCGTGCACCTTGCGCAATCTCGGCAAATCAGAAATAGAGAGAAAACATAGACTTCCCGGGCAAGCTAACGAGATATGAATCCACAAGTGTGGAAAAGTTTTTTTTGTTTCGATTTGTGGTGTGTTTTGTAGGAAAAAGGGCAAGCACGCAAAACGAGCAAGAAGAGTAAAATAAAAAAAATAAAATAAAAAAAACCCTTTCCTCATACCCATATTTTACATACCTTTTAATCTAGCTCACTTGGTTCAAAGTTGTTTGATTTCTTAATAGGTCTTGAGTTCAAGTCTTAGGAATTTACTTTTAAAAGAAAAAGTGCATGCAATTTCTATTTTCAAGTTACTTTATTGTAAAAGTGCATCTTCCTTAAATAATAAAAAATAAAAATACAAGTGAGTCACTTAAGTTTTTTTTATTATTGTTGCACTATTTAAAAGTAATATCATTGTAAAAGTGAAATCACTTATTTTACAAAAGTGGTTCACTTAAAGCAACTTTCTTGTAAAGTGATTGTCAAAAGGTTCATCTTGGGAAGAGGGGGGTTCTTTTTTTTGTTGGACATTCTCTGGCTGCCACATCACTATTGGGTACATCTTCAACAGTTTCTTTGTTTAAGCACAACTTCATCATACAGAGTCAGTTTTCAGTGCCGTTTTTTTTTTAAACCACCTTTTTTTTGAGCTCTTCACATCCAGACTATTGGTTTTTGCTTTTACAGCCATTAATTTACAAATATGGCCGCCCCTTGTGATATTCTACTTAACAGTTCCAACTATTTCTCATGGAAATCTCGTATGGAGGATGTTCTATGAAGTAGGGGACTTTTCAGAATTACCTCAGGGAAAGAAACTGAACCCACTGATGATGATAAGAAAATAAAATGGGCAAATAGATGTGTCGAAGCTCGTGGATTGATTGGGATGTCAATCTCTACTAATTTGTGATTCCACATATCTGGAATTGATGAACCTGATGCTGCTTGGGACAAGTTGGAATCTGTGTTTGGTAAACACAATGAAATTCGATGTCACCAACTTGAAAATGAGTTGATTTCTTTAAATCCAAGTGACTTTTCATACATTTAAGATTATTTATCTAAGTACAAAACTCTTAAACTCTTATGTGTAGAATGTAAGATTAAGAGGGAAGACAAACAATGCATTTATCATATTCTTTCCAAACTTGGACCTGCATATTCTGTTTTTGTATCTACATTTTACTCCATGAAAGAATCCTTGAATGCAGCTAGCTATCAAGAGCCTAGTCTTGAATCCTTTTGTGATTCCTTGATTAGAGAGCAAGATAAACTCATTCATCTTGGAATAATCAACATTACAGATACATCTAGGAAAGCCTTATTGTCCCAACAGAAAGAAAAGTCCAAGCCTCCCAAGAAACAAAATTTTCGCAATAATTAATCAAACAAGGATCCAAAACCCTCTCAGTTAGCTCCTTCTTTAAAAAATGACAAAGGATCCAAGCCAAAAGGCAAGAAGACTGAGCGTCATTGCAACTATTGCAGGAAAGATAATCATGATGAATCTAAGTGTTTCAAGAAGATGGCAGCCTTGGAAGCAGCAATGAAGAAGCACCACATCAGCCTAGATTCGCCTTCAGAATCTGCCTATCATGGATATGCACTTTGTGCTTCTGGTTATTCTTATAATGCATCTTCTTCTTCTACTTCAAATGAATGACTCATTGATTCTGGAGCATCTTATCATATGGCTAAGGATCAAGCCATGTTTTCTACTATGCATGAATGTAACACCAAACAAATATTTGTTGGTGATGATAGATCTCTAAGTGTTGTAGGAGCTGGAACAGTTCCAGTAGATAATGGTCATTTTAATGATGTACTATGTGTTCCAAGAATTTTCTGCAATTTGTTATCAGTCTATCAGATTACTGATTCTGGTGAAGGTAAAACTGTGACCTTTACACCTCACCAAGTTGTAATTAAAGGTTTTAAAGATCCTAAATAGGTTCTAGCTACTGGAATTGTTGATGATATTACCAGGTTGTACAAGTTTAACAACTTTGGGTCATCACCTTTCCCTTCAGTTTTTGTTGCTCATAGTGATAACTTGGAAAACGTTGGCATGAGCGATTTGGTCACTTAAATTACTGCTTATTGCAACAACTATGTAAAGACAATATGGTACAGGTCTTCCGATGGTATCTTGCAGGGATGGTGTTTGTTCCGGTTGTGTACTCGAAAAACATCATCGGGACAGTTTTGACAAACGTGCCTCTTGGCACGCCTCAATTCCCTTGGAGCTTGTGCATAGTGACTTGTGTGGTCCTCTTCCATTTGCTTCCTTTTCTGGTTTCAAATATTTCTTAAATTTCAGTGATGATTACACCAGATGCACTTGGGTTTATTTCCTCAAACTTAAGAGCGAAGTATTTAACATGTTCTTGGCCTACAAGGCCCTTGTTGAAAAACAATCTGGTCATCAAATTATTAAGTTAAGATCTGACAATGGAGGAGAATAGGTTAACAAAAAGTTCACTACTTTCTGCACTGAACAAGGCATCCAACAATAGCACATTGTTCCATATACACCACAACAAAATGGTGTAGCTGAGCGGAAGAACCACACCTTAAAAGAAATGGCTAATTGTATGATCCAATCTAGGGGACTAAGTCTTCAATTTTGGGTTGAAGCCATAAATTGTGCAAATTACATAGTTAATCGCACCCCCACTAAAGCATTATAAGGTATAACAGCGGAAGAAGCATGGAGTAAAACTAAACCTGATGTAAGTCACTTCCGTGTGTTTGGTAGTGAAGCATGGGCTCACATTCCGGATGAAAAATGGAAAGCATTGCAGCCTAAAAATGAAAAGTGCATATTTGTTGGATATTCTGAAGATGTAAAAGGTTATAAACTTCTTCAACCACATTCTCATGATATAATCATTAGAAGAGATGTTAAATTTGATGAAAATCTCTTGGACTGCGACCCTAACTTGGCGATTGTGCCATCTTTGGCCTGTGAGCCTGATTCTGCGTTTGTGCCTTCTTCTTCTTCTTCCAACTTCCTTGACAGGTTTCCAACTCCACTTTCTGATGATGACAGTGAGGATGAAAATCCACCTCTACATGCTCATGTTCCTGTAGTTGCACCAACACAAGTGCTTCCTCGATGGGTCCGTTCAACATGTGAAGCAGCTGGTAATCTTGCCGGTGATCCTAGAGATCAACGTCGAACACGTTCTCTGATTCAGCGAGCCTCTTCTCTTTTGGCTCAAGTTTTCAAGGATCATGATCCAGAAACTTTTGCAGAAGCTTCAGGGAATCCAGATTGGGATGCATCTATGGATGAAGAATATCGTTCCTTAATGGCGAATGATACTTGGGATCTTGTACCTCTTCCAAAAGGAAGAAAACTTGTCAGATGTAAATGGGTATACAGAACTAAGTATGCATCAGATGGAAGTGTTGAAAGACTTAAGGCAAGGTTAGTTGCCAAAGGTTTTTCCCAAGTTGAAGGGATTGGCTACAATGAAACCTTTTCTCCCGTCGCAAAAATGAACTCCATCCGCCTTGTTCTTTCCCTTGCAGCCTTACACAACTGGGAATTCCATCAAATGGATGTCAAGTCTGCCTTCTTACATGGTGATTTATAGGAGGAAATTTACATGGAACAACCTCTTGGCTATGTTCAGAATAACTCTAGCCTTGTTTGCTGCCTTAAGAAATCCTTATATGGCCTTAAGCAAGCTCCTAGAGCTTGGTATGCCAAAATGGATAACTTTCTCCTTGACACTAGTTTTTCTAGATGCCATTCTGACCCCAATGTCTATACCAAGAAAGTAGGAAACCATCTCATCATACTTGTTCTATATGTTGACGACCTTATTCTTACTAGTAGTGACCCTAAGCTTATAACCCATTTGAAATCTAGTCTTAAACAAAATTTTGAAATGTCAAACTTAGGATATTTGCATTATTTTCTTGGTCTCCAAGTCCTGCAAACCAAAGAAGGAATCTTTCTTTCTCAGTCTAAGTATGCTTGTGACCTTCTTCATCACTTTCACATGGAAGATTGTACACCAACCCCTTCTCCCTTCCAGTCTGGAGTCAAACTTTCTACCACTTGTACTTCACCTGAAGTCGGTGCCACCTTATATCGTCAGCTTGTTGTTAGTCTCTTATACTTGACTCATTCCTGTCCTGGCCTTTCCTTTACCGTTGGTCGTGTTTCCCGTTATATGCAGACACCTCATGAAAGTCACTGGAAAGAAGCTAAAAGAATACTTCGATATATTCGAGGTACAGTTCAGTTTGGGATTAATTACAGTATAGGGGGGAAACCTTTGTTGGTTGGTTTCACTGATTCAGATTGGGCCGATGACCCTGATGATCGAAAGTCTACTGCAGGTTATGTTTTCAGTCTGGGATCTGGACCTATTACTTGGGCTTGTAAGAAACAACAAGCTTTTGCTCTTTCTTTAGCAGAGGCAGAATATCGAGCAGCAGTTATTGCTAGTCAGGAAGCTTTATGGCTTCGACAGATCCTTTCAGAGTTTGGATTCGAGCAGTAGCAGCCTACTCCACTTTGGTGCGACAATCAAAGTTCCATCAAGCTTGCCAAAGATTCAGTTCTACATCAACGCAGCAAACACATTGAGCTACATATGCACTTTATTAGAAATCTTGTTCATGATCATGTTCTTGAAGTGTTCTTTTTCCCTACAGATGATCAAGTTGCAGACATCTTCATCAAGTCTCTTACAAAAGTGAAGTTTTCTAAACTTCGATCTATGTTAGGAGTTCAGGAACTTGTCATTAAGGGGGGCTAGGCTCTAATGCCTCCTTCCTTCTCCTAATAGTGTCACTTTTGTAAATCCTTCAATCCTATCCCAAGTTGTTCTTAAGGGGGGATGTTAGGATATTTAGACACTTAGGAGTTAGTTAAGATCAACTTGTGTAATATATCCGTTAGGGATAGTGTGTTTCTTTAGTATGCATTAGTATGCATTTGTAAATACTTAATCCGATGGTCACGATATGTTTCCGACATAGAGTGATCCGACGGTTCAACTTCTCTTAGATCAAACCTAACCTTGATCCATGGCTTAACACCCGATTGGTCCATGATCACTATTTAAAGCGCATGGAGGGTCATTGTTTAGTTGATCGATTATGAGAAGCTCATTTGTAACTTTATTTCTTTGCATAATAAATTGTCCCGTAGAAGCTATTTGGCCGGGGTCGTGGAGTGTTTCCCTCAAGAGGGTTTAAACCACATCAAAACATCGGTGTGTTGATCTGTGATCTGTTTGTGTGAAGTGGTTGCTCTTGGTGTTCAGTCCTTTGGTAGTACCCTATGTACCCGAATAGAGGGAGTGTTATGCAACATCTTGCTTCGAGGCATTATATACACATCAGTACTGAATGTTTGCACGATATAGTATATGACTCGTGTTCAAGTCTTTTGGAGAACATGAAGCTTCAACTCTCGGGTTGTAAGATCGGGAGGATGAAGAACTTTGGGTACGGAAGAATACTCTGCACCTTCTTCTTTGAAAGGATGCTTGCTCTATGTATTTCATATATATTTATTGTACCCTTATAAGAGCTGTGTTATTCCTCTATAAGGAAGTGTCATCATGTGTGTTGACAAGTGTCGCAAGTGTGTGTACTTGTCGATGGGTTATTAGACCACCATGTGTGGGGTCGGCCCTGAAATACATATTATATGGTTGATGTACCTAGCCAGACAAGTCGGCCCCATATGGTCACTGGGCAAACAGACTAGTATAAATAGAGATCGGGATATCTCTATTTGGATCACTCAGAAACTCACACTTCTCTCACTCAGAAAGTGGCGCACTAGTGAGGAGGAGGATCATCTGCTACTAGGAGACTATCTCAGTGTATTTTGGTTGTACTTTGGTTGAGCCATTGCTCTCTCTATCTCTGAGGAAGTTGTGGGGTTTTTCACCTTAGGGTTTTCCCCATGAAAACTCTATGTCTTTTGTCTCTCATGCTTTTGATTCTTGTGATACTTGTGATGCTTGTTATGATTGTTATGCATTGATATATTGTACATGGTATTCTCTCAGTAACGATCCTAGAGTATTGTGAATTAATGCTCAAAATTTAACATGGTATCAGAGCTAACCTGAGAAGAAGACATTTTGCAGTGACAGAAACTTGAGTTTCTTGTTTATTGGGTTTCTCTCCACAGATTTTGGAAAAGCAGTATAGTAGATTGACTCTACTCATTAAGGAGAATCTATCTGTCCAATCATAATTCAATTCTGAGCACTTTCAGATTTGGCCCTAAAAATTAGGGTTTCCACAAAAATAGGAATTTCTGAACTCTGAAGACATAGCTGGAAACTCCTTGCCAAAATCGAAGTTTAGAGCTTTGGATCGAGATTTTTGGCTGGGTAGATCTCCAGGAAACTCAAACCCTAATTCAGGGCTCTCCCTAGTGAACCCGGGAGGACAAAAAGGAAAATCTGAAGGGCAAAGCTTTGCTGATCTCAAATTCTGAATACACCAGGCTGATCAGCTCATCAAGGCACATCTTTCTATCCTTTCAGAAACTTGAAATTCACATTTTGAATTTTTAGGGTTTTTCTGACAAACCCTAATCTGGGACCAGATCCATTTTTCAGCATTTCAAGTGGGAAGACCTAATTCTTTTCTATTTCCATTTGAAGTACTCTTTAAGATGTCTCACCACACTAAGATTGAGGATAAGCTTGAAGGGGTTGATAACTTCTGAGCTTGGAAGTATAGGATTGGGTTAATCCTGGAAGAGAATGAGTTGGACTCATATATAAAAGAAGACATCCCTATCCCAGAGGATGAAGAGGCTAAGGTATTGCATAAGAAGAACTTGGTCAAGGAAAAGAGAATCATTGTTGATTCTATTAAAGACCATCTCATACCCCATGTGTCTTCTCTAAAGACACCCAAGGAGATGTTTGACTCTTTGACCAAGCTATTTGAAGGGAAGAACATAAATCGAAAGATGACCTTGCAGAATCAATTGAAAGGAGTCAAGATGTAAAATGGAGAAACCATTCAATCCTATTTCTCCAACGTCTCTCAGATCAAGGAACAACTTGAAGCTATAGATGAAATGGTGGAGAATGGTGAAATTGTTATGACCACTTTGAATGGCCTACCTAGGTCATGGGACTCTTTTATCCAGGGGATCTGTGCCAGAAAGAAATTAATATCCTTCAGCAGATTGTGGGAGGCATGTTCTCAAGAAGAAGCAAGGCTTGTGGCAAGAGAAGAAAAGATGGGGAATGAAGATCAAGCTCTCACAGCTCACACTAAGAAGGGAAAGTTCAAGAGGGAGCCATCCCATTACAAGAAGAAATCTTCTCATCATTATCACAAAGACAAGAAATATCTAAGGTGTTTCACTTGTAATCAGAAGGGTCACTTTGCTTCAGAATGTCCCAAGAACAAAAGGGACAACCACAACAACAACAACTTTAGCAAGAAGAAGAAGGGTAACAAAAGAAGGTACCATGCTCATGCTGCTGAAGATGATGAACCTCCAAAGAAGAAAGCTAGGGAAGAAAGTGAAGATGACTCATCAAGTGAAGAAGAGTATGTCCTAATCTCTGCTCTCACATGTACAATCTCCCATGGTTGTAATGATTGGTTAATTGACAGTGGGGCTTCCAAGCACATGACTGGGTTTAAAGAATATTTTGTAAATCTGTCTGAACATGAATCACCCCATAAAGTGAAACTTGGGGATGATTATCAATACCCTATCAAAGGAAGTTGTGAAGCCTCCTACAACCTAGATTCTGAAAAATCTTTGAAGATGAAAGAAGTACTTTATGTACCTGGGCTCAAGAATAACCTTCTCTCCATCTTTGCATTGGATGCAAAAGGCATGAGAGTTGCATTTGTAGATGGCCAAGTCCTAATGTGGCCAAAGGGTAAAACTATTGATGATGCAGTGGTGATGGAGAGCAAGAGGGAGGATTGTACAAATTGAAGGGTCAACCTGAACATGCCATGGTGACATAAAGACAAAGATTCATCCATAATCATGGATCACATAGAGGTATGTATAATTTTCTTTTGCAAAAGTTAACTAATGAGTTATGCAGGTCATTGAAGAGAACAAGAACACATTGCTAGACATAACTAGCAAATATGGTGACCAGGTATGTGTTTCTTATATCATAGGATCTATTATATAAGTATGCATGACATGATTGATGATGTTTATTCATGAAGTCATAGGTTTGAATAATCATGGGTATATGCATATTACGTGTCTTACCTTATTTAATGTTATGACTAACCAGAAGAGTCATAGGTTTGAGTAAACACAGGTTTAGACATGTTATGACTAACCATAAGAGTCTTATATAAACCTTGAATGCTAATGCTTATTATTTATGTTTGAAATGATCATGACTATACATGCTTGAGATTATCGTGTTTTTATAGTATTGAGAATATACTAATAAATGTATGATTTTGTATGAGATCACAAGGATAACACAATCATGATACTAATAAGCATGCATAGGGACCAAGGATGAATATAAGTTCAAGGATAGGTAATCCAGGAAGCAAAGATCAAGAGGGAGCACACTCTAGTTGCCCCTACAAGGATGCATATATTCAGAGGGAGTTGACCATCTCTCTACATTCCACAACATAAAGGTGTAGAAGAAGCTACTTCAGATTAGGACTCCGGCAGCTTCTGCAAGGAAGCAAAGACTCAGAGGGAGTCTACCCAACAAACAAACAAAGATAAGTATTTTAGTTAACATTTCTTGCATATTTGTTTGTTTAAATAAAATTGTTCAATGATGTATATGCTTATGTTACTAGACTTATGATATGTATTGTGCATATTAGAATGATTGCATTAATGAACAAGATACTACTAATATGCATGTGATGGGTAAGTGACCTATGGAATTGTACAACATTCCATTGCTACTTATCTAGAATGAAACCTCTTTGCTGACATGTTGGGAGTAGTGCAAACTCTTAACAATGTTCTAGTAGATACTGGAAGGCATCTAGAAATTTATGCAACATGGATAAATGTTGTATTGAAGCATTGGCTAAGATAATTGCATGACTGTGTGACATATTTCTTTATGTGTAAGAATTTGTTCTGAAAATTATGAGATGTTTCTAATCATGCAAATTAACTTGTTTTGTAGGAAAGACCGTATACCTTCACCTACAAAAGGACTACAACATTTGTTCAAGCAACAAAATTATCTATTGAAGATATTGAAGTTCCCAGGACACGGGAAGAATGCCATGATCTGTCGATCATGAAGAATGAGGTTTGGGATGCGGTCCCCAGACCTGAAGGGAAGTCTGTTGTGACTTCCAAATGGAACTATCAGATCAAGCATTCTGTATATGGGAGCATAGAGAAATATAAAAGTGATGAAATAGAAGATACACCAGATGGATTTCAAGATAGCTTTCTTGAATGGTGTAGTTGAAGAAGAAGTATGTGTGGAGCAGACACTTGGTTTTGAGGCACATGACATGGAGTCATATATGTGTGCAGAACTTGGTAGGATAGACAACTTTCTATCCAGTTTGGGCTTTACCAAGAGTAAAGTGGGTGCCAACCTTTACTACAAGGTTGAGGAAGGCAATCCAGTGATACTACTTTTATATATGGATGACCTGTTTGTAACAGGAGATGATAGATTGATTGCCGACACAGCAGAAGCTTGTTGTCGAGTTTGAGATGAAGAACTTGTGGGTGATGCACTATTTACTAGGTATGGAGGTGTGGCTGAGTGCAGATGGGATCTTCCTTGGTCAATGGAAGTACACAGTAGATATCCTGAAAAGATTCGGGATGATGGATTGCAAGGCCATGGCCACACCTATGGCATTGAACTTGAAGCTTCTATGTGATGCTTCATCTGAGCCAGTTGATATCTCTATGTATCGTCAGATGATTGGGTCCTTGATGTGCCTGACAAACACTAGACCAGATATTTGCTTTGCTGTGAACACATTGAGTCAGTTCCTAACAGATCCGAGGAGTGTTCATCTGATTGTTGTAAAGCATGTTCTGAGGTACCTGAAGGGTACAGTGGATTATGGGCTCAAGTATGAAGTGAATCAAAAGTTTAACCTGCAGGGTTATGTTGATTCAGATTGGGCAGGCAGTGCTACAGATAGGAAGAGCACATCTGGGTGCTGCTTCAGTATGGGATCAGGTGTGATCTCTTGGTTTAGCAGGAAGCAGTCCTGCGTAGCACTAAGTACAGCTGAGGCAGAGTATGTTGCAGCCTGTTCAGCTAGTTGTGAAGCAGTATGGTTATGGAAGCTACTGTCTGAGTTATTTGATCTCCCACTGGATGCTACTGGTATCTTTTGTGATAACCATAGTTGTGTGAAGCTATTCGAGAACCCAGTGTTTCATGACAGGTCGAAACACATAGAGATCAAATATCACTATATCAGGGATATGGTGCATAGAGGAGCTATGAAGCTCCTGTACGTTGCGACGGACGAGCAGATTGCAGATGTGCTGACGAAGCCACTAGCCAGGGTGAAGTTCGAGTACTTCAGGGAGAGGCTTGGTGTTCTTTAGATTGATGACACCTCGAGGAAGAAGTGATGGACACATTTGCAGAAGCCATTCCAAGTATGTTGGAAGGAGGATCCTTCACATGGCTGTGGATGTAAGCTCTAGATGATGAGCATCAGAATGATGCTCCAGTTATTGCTCTGTATATGCATCATGTTGGATGATGGATATGATCAGTTGGATCATTTATATGTATATGTATGTATGCATCATGTTGGATGCTGGATATGATCAATTGGATCATTTATATGTATGTACGCATCATGTTGGATGCTGGATATGATCAGTTGGATCATTTATATGTATGTACGCATCATGTTGGATGCTGGATATGATCAGTTGGATCATTTATATGTATATAGGCATCATGTTGGATGCTGGATATGATCAGTTGGATCATTTGTATGTATGTATGCATCATGTTGGATGTTGGATATGATCAGTTGGATCATTTGTATGTATTTTATATATGCATCATGTTGGATGCTTAGACCATGTATCTGTATATGTATCAGGTGGATACATTGTATGATCAGGTAGATCATGTATGTTGATATGTATCATATATGATCAGGTGGATCATGTATTTGTATTTGTATCAGGTGGATACATTGTATGATCAGGTGGATACATTGTATGATCAGGTGGATCATGTATGATGATATGGATCAGGTAGATACTTGGTATGCATCAGGTAGATGCATTATATGATCAGGATGATCATGGATGACGAGCTTCAGGATGTTGATCCATATGACATGCAGCGGGATGTTGTAGTGATGATGATCAGGATGATCATGTATACATCAGGATGATGTATGGTGAGTATCAGGTTGATACTCTGTGGCCGTCGAATAGGTTGTGCAGATAAGTATGTAATTTGTGCCCTGGGAGATTTGCAGATAGTCTTTTGAGGTTTTTCCTATGGCATGTAATTTGTACCCTGGGATATCTGGCAAATGCTCTTTCAAGGTTTTGCTTGGGAGGACATATAATTTGTGCCCTGGGAGATTTACAGATACTCTTTCGAGGTTTTTCCTATGGCATGTAATTTGTACCCTGGGATATCTGGCAAATGCTCTTTCGAGGTTTTGTGCTATGGCATGTAATTTGTGCCCTGGGAGATCCGATAGGTTGAGCCGTGTGCTCGTAATCAGTCCTGGGATGCTCTTTCGAGGTTTCTCCATGACCACATGTAATTTGTTCCTTGGGAGATCCGATAGGTTGAGTCTTGTGCTTGTAATCAGTCCTGGGATGCTCTTTCAAGGTTTTGTGGTGACCACATGTAATTTGTGCCCTGGGAGATCCGATAGGTTGATCCTTGTGCTCGTAATCAGTCCTGGGATTCTCTTTCGAGGTTTTGTGGTGGGGTCACATGTAATAAGTCCTGGAGATCTGGACAGGATGAAAAAGGCCTCAGATGCTCTTTAGGGTTCTTGCTAGTCAAGAGACTCTTTTAAGGTTTTGTGATGCACGTAATAAGTCCTGAGATTTCCACAGTATGGCCAGTGATGACGAAGACCTGCAGGTGGTGGGCCTACATCCATTATGAAAAAGGACTGGCTCTGTAGAACTTCCTATGACGAGTAGAGTCAGAGATTGGTTGAGATAGCAGCAGCAGTGACGATGATGATGATGATGCATCAATGACGATGATCCCGAGAAGAAGACTTGTCTAGCAGATCTATGTCGAGAAATACCTTCCCATTTAAGAGGGAGTGTTGATGTATATGTAACTTCGGAATGTATTTCATCTATTTATTTCATATATATTTATTGTACCCTTATAAGAGATATGTTATTCCTCTATAAGGAAGTGTCGTCATCTGTATTGACAAGTGTCGCAAGTGTGTGTAATTGCCGATGGGTTATTAGACCACCATGTGTGGGGTCGGCCCTGAAATACATATTATATGGTTGATGTACCTAGCTAGACAAGTTGGCCCCGTAAGGTCACTGGGAAAATAGACTAATATAAATAGAGATCGAGAGATCTCTATTTGGATCACTCGGAAACTCACACTTCTCTCACTCAGAAAGTGGCGCACTAGTGAGGAGGAGGATCATCAGCTACTAGGAGACTATCTCAGTGTATTTTGGTTATACTTTGGTTAAGCCATTGCTCTCTCTATCTCTGAGGAAGTTGTGGGGTTTTTCACCTTAGGTTTTTCCCCACGGAAACTCTGTGTCTCTTGTCTCTCATGCTTTTGATTCTTATGATGCTTTTCATGCTTGTTATGATTGTTATACATTGATATACTGTACATGTTATTCTCTCAGTAAAGATCCTAAAGTATTGTGAATTAATGCTCAAAATTTAACAATATGCACATAGGTACTGAATGTTTGCACGACAGAGTATATGACTGGTGTTCAAGTCTTTTGGCGAACATGAAGCTTCAACTCACGGGTTGTAAGACCGGGAGGATGAAGAACTTTGGGTACGGAAGCATACTTTGCACCTTCTTCTTTGAAAGGGTGCTTGCTATGAGTTTGGGAATGCCTTTGCCCCCAGTCAACCCTCGTGAGCCAATGCTGTCTCGTTGGGGTGAGATCTTCCTCCGCCAAGGTGCTGGCAAGAGCAACTTCTGTTACTATGAGGATGATTTCTGGGGTTGCTGGGAAAGACAAGTGCCATCTCTTGAGCAGTTTCCATATGCGAGTATAGACTTCCGCAATGATCTTGAGCTGATACTTCCTCTAGGAGCACCCTGGGGAGATATAGGTATGCTTATGCTTTTGAAAAATTATTTAATTTTTATATTATATATATTATTTTTATGATGAGTTTGAAATACTGAAACAAAGTGTCATATGCAGATGTTGGACCAGTACGTCCCGAAGGACACCCCGGTACTTTTGTGAGACCAGTGGTAGTGGGTGCAGTTGATGCCATGTTGGGAAACATATAGAGAAAGATGAGTCAGTTGAATCATGACATTCTGACTTACAAGATCAAGTGGATGCCGCTCGACATGCAGGAGGATGTGGTTTGTGTGCCCCCAGCCTGGATTAGGATACTTTGGAAAGTAGCTAGGCTAGTCATATGCTATTGAGAGGCAACAGAGGCAGATGAGGCCCCACCTTCTCCATAGGAGAAGGATATTCTATGTATATTTTTGATGCCATCGAGCCCAAGTTTGTATCTTATGACATGAATCTATGACAGACTTATGATCCAAACTCATACTATTTTTTATACGGATATATATATATATACATTATCGGTTATTTACATGTGTGTTATTGTGTTTTATGCATGAATTATTATGTGTGTGAATGATGCAAATGCCAATCTAAAATGTAGTTTGAAAATGAATCAGCTAATGCATTCAATTTCCTTGGAATATGTTGATATGTGTAATAATCAAATTGTCTCTTAAGCAACTTAACGCGCAGAAACTGATGTAGCAAAGTAGGATCTCTAACCTGATAAACACCCATTAACTGAAAAAAACTAATTGCGAGTCGAGCCGTACCTCCAAATGTGAAATGACATGGAACAGAGCATCTCGGAGTAGCTCTATGACTGCACTGTATTCAGCCACATTGTTCATGGTGGGACCTAAACAAGCCCCTCCCAAAGAAACCAGTTGGTGAGTAAATAACCCGAGCAACCATGACCAACTAACGGGTGTGGAGGCTAGCGCCATCAGCAAACCCTATAAAGTGTTCAGTCGACATCTGAAACACAAAACAATGGATGCATAAGATGTAACTACAACCGTAAACAAAAACTAACTCTACAAAAATGTACGGCTATAATACATGAAAAAGCACAGATGCATAAGCGTAGTACTTCTTAAGGTAGGATCGGTGCCTCGAATCTCCTCATGAGACCAGGAAAAGACATCATGGAAATTGTTAAAAAGATTGGTATACAGATTGATATCTTCAGGATAACAATCTGCTCCAATAAAAATATTTTCCGTGACTCCAGGTTCAGTGGAAACGTTGATCGGGATGGTTCTCGATGTATTCTCCATATTCCCTTCGGCGAAAATAGTTTGTGAAATAGAAGGGATAGAGGCCAAATCAACATTCTCACTAGGTCTCAGAGAAAACTCACCTCTCTCTATCAAGTTTAGAATGGTAAATAAATAAGACCTAGGGTGCATATGTTTGCGAGGGTGGTCCAGGCCTATCATAGCTTCCAAAACCGCTTCATTGGAAGGAAAAACTGTGTCTAAACAATCAGAAGAGTGGGTAGAGTCTAGTGACTGTGCAGGTGCATGGTCCATATCTAACTCAACAAATACCAACGGAGTCATGATATGTTCTGTTGCAGTATGTTGTGAATCTAAATAAGCCACCTCTGCAACAGATAAAGGCACAACTGGTTCTAATTCAGTTGGGAGAAACCTGGGATCAATCGTTGAACCGACCGTAGAAATCTCAAACGAAGAACATTCTTTAGAACCAATAAAATGAATGGGAGAAGGTAGGTCAAAAGTGCCTATTAATGACCCATAGAGACCTACTCCCAAAATCTCAGTAACTGGACGGGATTGATCAACCAAAGGGATAGTTGAATCCGAAGAAGTCTGGTTGGTCTTCCAAGAAAACGAAAGTTGATCGACTATGATGATTTGTCCTTCATGAGGGAACATTATTATCTGGAAAACAACTGAGGGCACTGCCCACATGGCATATGTCCAGCTCCTTCCCAACAATAAGTTATAATCGAGCGGAGGATCCAGAACTTCAACCTCTATTAATACTAGTTTTCCCGCAAGTTCAACATCAAATGATGGTAAGACTCCATGTGGATGGAAAGATCTTTCATCAAAGGCAGTAAGTACCATATTAGAGGGAACTAACTCAGGTTCACCTAAAACCTTCTAGCAAGAAATAGACATTACTCACATCGACGCGCCCTCATCTACAATAGCTCATCTAATGGTCATGGGACCATGGACAACTTCTATCTAGAGAGCGACATGATACGGAAATCAGTATTTGATATCATTCATATCAAAACGAGCAGTCATGTTGGACGATGCCATGCTCCCAATTGCTGCCAGAATTGCATTGTGTTGCAATGGGAAACTTTGCAAGACTTCCAAAGTGGACATGGCATAGGGTGTTTGGGTTAGATCTTCGACAACATTGTAGTTGGAAGCAACCCATGCATTAGGATTGTGCGCAGCCTGTTTTAAGACACCTTTCGAGATCTTTGGAAACGAATCCACTGGTATGTGGAGAGGAGTGGAATATTCTGGAACATCCTTTTTTTGCGGGTCTGGGGTATAATTTCTTGCTCGAGTTTGAAAAAGAGCATCTGAATTAACCATATTGATGAATGAATGATCAATTGAGTTGGCACGAGTAGTGCCCCCAGCACTAGAGATGCTAGAAGTTGAACTCTGTCCGTGAGGGAAAGGGTCTTTTAAGATAGCAGGTTTCTTTTCACAGATCAGCTTCTGGGATTCTTCCATTAGAGGGAATTGATGGGTAAGGTGGTTGTCTTAACATAGCTTGCAAGGGAACTTGACCTTCCTTTTTTTCCTTTTTACCCTCCTCGACATTTTGCATGTTCTTGGGATTTTGTTGGTTTCCCTCCCCTTTCTTTCCCTTTCTTTTGTTGTTGGGCCGCCGAGAGCCCTTTTGGTTTGTCTGTACCTATTGTACAGATTCAGTTGTGGAAGGAGAGGATGCAATAACATTTGCTTCTACAGCAGACTATTTTACTGACAAGGCATGAACCTGCTTTGTTAGCGAATCAAACGCTCCAGAGTCCACTGAACCCACAATGCCATCAGCATGTGGTCCAGGTTTAGGTTTACCTAAGTCATTATTAGACCTCAACGCATTAGGAATAATCTCGTATAAGAGCCCATACTGAGCATAAACCAAGTCAAGATGATGGGTTCTCAAAATGGCTTCCTCTTCGGAGGACACCCCTGAAGTTGCAACTTCCTTAGAAATATAAGGAAGGAGTGACTTAAGGTATCACTCTAGTAAAAATGCAGGAGGGATGTCGTCTTTAATGAGCCTCTTTCTCCTTCGCCACTCCTGAATGTGATTAGATAGATGAGTGGCCTTATTCTATCGAAAGGTCGACAGAAGGTCTGTGCTGGCATCGTACCGGACAAGAAGTTGAAAGTGGTTCAAGAAAATAGTGGCTAGATCCCAAAAGGTTCCATAAGCAGCTGCCAGTAGTTCAATATACCATTTGGCTGCGACACTTGTCAAGGTTCTTTGAAAGAGCCTTAACCTAATGGAGTCATCATTCAGTGAATTCGAGGAGCACCAGAGATGAAAAGTTGTGACATATCACCGGGGTCCTCGCCGGTCTTACCTTCAAACTTCTGGATGTCTGAGGGTAACTTAGTGGGAACAGGTGGCCATGTAGGATCATGGCGCATGGGGTCGTTTGTGAGTTTTGAAATATCTGGCAAGTTTAAAGTTTCCAGAAATGGTAAACGCGGTCGTGCCGATGGCATTTGATAGACCAAAACCTGGTATTGGGTATTTCCCACTACCTGATTTGTGTACTATTTGTTGGGGTTTCCCCCAACCATCGATTGTGAAATGAAAGGATTAAAATTGCTCCACCCAAAAGAAAGCAGATTACTTCCCAGGGTAGTGGTCCATTGTAGCTAGGTGTTAACCCCACCGTATTGTGGATTAATAAAATTACCCCCTCCTCCAGCAAACAGAGAGAAAGGGATACTCCCCGCAAGTATATTTGAAGGATTAACATTGTAACCTGCATAAGGGTTAAAGCCAGGCGTAGTAGTAATAGACGGTGCCGTCATCGTACCCATAACAGGCATAGATGAAGAAGGGATCGATCCTATGATGGAAGTGGAAACAATAGCTTGAGTTACACCCTGGAATTGTTGTGTAGCAGAATACTAAGTAAAATTCACTGCTAGCATCCCTGACAAAGGGACATTGTTTGTTCCAAAAATAGGGGTGGAAACTGAGGAAAATGTCGAATCTAATGAGCTCGACATGCCCAGAGTACCAGCATTAAAACTAAAGGATGGAGTTGAAGCAGAAGCAGACTACGATGAACTCGGTGTGGCAGTGTTTGTGAAGGAAGGATTAACAATCCTTGTAGCCATAGAAGTTGTGGGAGTTTGAGGAACTCCCTGCTCGTCTCTTGGGTTAGTCACAGTATAACTAGGTGTAAACAAGTAAGCATTGTACTCAAGTTGTTGAAAACCTATAGGTACCAGAAGCGGGTCGTTGGGTCTAGTAAGAGGAGGGTTGTGGTTCTCCAAGATCCTCTGTCTCTCCTGTAAATTCAAAAGAACCACAAGAGTTTGTCCTTTGGCGTCGCAGTGGCAGTGGAGGCTCCACAATGAGTGGGGGAAGGTTTTGCAGCTTTCGAGACTGACGAAGATGTTGGTCCTACACAACTATATAAATAAACTAAGTAAAAACCTAGTGGCCACTACAACTAAGGAGCAAACAACATACCACTAAAAAGTTTCCTAAGTGATCAAACCAAGCAATACAAGGCAAATACTCTTAGAAGTAAGTTTGGGATGATTAGGACCCAGAACATACTAATAGAGTACTAACAGTCAGTTATGTGGCGTCCAATGGAGGTCCTCTAGGTGCAAGCATTTGAATCACCAAACCTCCCTCCTGGGATTACTACCAAAGGGTTACCTTCCACGTCTATTCGAGGTGAAGTGGGAATAACCGCCCACTCTACCTAAGTAGAGCCCTACAAGGTTATGATACTAAGGCTACCACCAATACAAAATATCCTAGGGGGACATTCGTTAGCCTAGTTGAAACGCATGGGCAGGGTAGCAAAGCCCAAAGTCCGAAAGGACCCCTGTATGTGAATCAACTCTGGTTTATGGTTGAGAGGAAAGTGAGGGGTATCCTTAACAATTCCAATCTCCCACAGCCTCGTGTTTAACTCTGGTTTGAGTAGAGCATCCTAGGACTATTTGATAGAGATGGATTTACCTAATAGATAGTCGTACTACGATTGTTGAGTAATGAAGCCAGTTTTGGATACTTTAAGGTGATTTAAATCCGAAACTCTAGCCTAATCTAGTTGATGATGTGTATACCTAAAAAGAAAAATGTTGCTAGTTAATTTTTTTAAGATTTCTTTTTAAGGGCTACTTTTTACTCAAGGGTTGTAGTGCAGTTTGTGGAATGGTTTCGACAAGAAAGTAAAGTGCATGTAAAGTAATGCTTTCAAATTTACAAAAGACACTTTTTCTTTTCATTTATATTCTTTCAAAAACTGAAACTAGGCAATCCTAAAGCAAATTTCTTTTTGTATTTTTCTTTTAAATTTCGAAGCAAAGCAAACTATGCAACTTCAAAACAATGATAAACCTTACTAATAAGCTACTTAAAACACTTTTTTCAATTGTAAAAGAAAAATAACTTGTAAAAGAGCAAGTAATACCTAACATAAAGTGTGAGTAATAAAAACAACCTAAATGGCTCAAACAAACAAATCAAAGACTTGAGAAGGACTCAACCTACCAAGTTGTTTCAAAAGAAAAAACTTTAGGCTTGGAAACAAAGTGTAAAAGAAACGAGGAAAAGAGACACTCATAACGGAAAGGAAAACCTGAAAGGTTGCTCCTAAGCACCAAAACCCTAAGAAAACACTAAGCCAAGCAAAGGAGTAGGCAAGTGAACAAAAAAGTGACCCTACTAACACACAAATTCAAAAGAAAAGCTAAACTAGAAGGCTTTAACTCACTTGGACTAAACTAAAAAGACAATCAGAAAGTATCTAAACCAAGCAACCTTTCAAAAGCACGCTAAAGACTCAAACTTGGGGTCAAACCCTAATGGAAAGGATAAAACACAGTGAAAGTGTGCTATTGTTTCCACAAACAACAACGTTAAGAACGCAGGTCTGTATGATTGCAACAAGCAACTAGGGAAAAAGTGTGTAGCTATGTCTGAAAGAGAGTAGTGCACAAACTTCAAAAAGGGCTAGGAAGCAGTGAAGACACTTTAAAGAAGTACTCAAGCAAGCAAAGACAAACTAAAGGACTTAAGAGAGGTAAACAAGACTCAAAAGAGACATAACAGTCTCAGGGGTCAGTCAGGGAAGCAAAGAAAAAGGATGGAAGTGAAATCAAACCACTAGAAATCAAACCCTAACAAAAAACTGGAAGATATAGGAAAATGCACTATTGCACAGTGCAGAAAACAGCACACACTAGAAAAGATGCGCTACTGTTAAGTGTACAAACCAGCGCTCATCAGGAAAGATGCACTACTGTAAGTAGGGTAAATCAACGCACATGTCTCAGAAGGACACAAACAGGATTTGCAACAGTAAACTGAGATGAATCAAGAAAGAAAGAATAGGTAACAATGACCTATAAGACCTCTCAAAGAACAAATAGACTGAAAAAGACTGGAAGAAAAACTTAACTAGGTCTCCTAGAGCAGAAAAACACACGATTACTCCCCAGTGGAGTCGCCAATTTTTTGTTCAGGATTTAAACCTTATAGTGAGGAGAGACACTACCAACTTGGGCTGGGTGATAGGTAAATACATTCATTGCATTGCATTTAGTTTCTACAAATGAAAGAGATCAAGATATTGAAAGATGTACCTTTTATCGAAGGATGGTCCTAGCTTCCGCTTGGTCTTCCGCTTGATATTCCGCTATGATGAACCTGCAACACAAAGGAAACCTTCCTCAGTGTATCTCGACTGTAATAAATATGATGAATATTGAAAACAATCAAACATCAACTACAATCATATACTAAACCAAATGAACATACAATCCAATAGACATTCGATTTGGGACAGGAAGGGTATTTCCACCTTTTTATTGTCAAAGAAACATGAATCAGTACATATATACTTGATTGGTCAAGATGCTTCTGCAACTGAGGCCTGGGCTCCTTCTCTTCACAATGACTTGGGAATTCCTCCATCGTAACAACACTTAAAGCATTCCTTCTAGCTCTAGTTCTAGTCCCCTCTCATGGATCCTCCTTGTATTTATGGGACAAGGTAGTCAATTGGATTCGAGAGGTGGTTGAATTGGGAGGTTGGGGAAGCTGTAGAACCAACTTCAACTAATCCCAATTCGTAATCTTAATATATTTTTTTATTTCATCTTAAGATGTGCGTGGGTTTCATACAACAAGAGTAGCGCACAAAGATCAACTTTTATGCTTTGCAACAAGCGTTTGCAACTTTTTTGAAGATGTGCACCGGTTGTCCTTGAGAAAAGCAATGCATATTTTGAGGTGTGCACTCGTTTACTAGAGAAAAATTAGTGCACATGTGGTGAAACCAGGAGAAACATTAAGATTCTCAGCTGTAAAGAGTAGTTCCAACCATAACTCATCTAGGTCAACCTAGCTCTTCAATCCATGGTGTCCTTTTGTGTGATCGACAGAGCAATGTGATCATGGACGGAGAAGTGTAGATTTGACCTATAATAGCCCCTGGTCATATTGTTGCGGTTGGTTAAACCGCGGCTGACTATACTGCAATTGCTGTTGTACCAACGGTGGTTCTCCCCCTTCATAAAATACGTGTCAGCTGTCCGATCTTGCAGCAAGTCTTAGGATCTCCAGTCCTTCTCATCATGGCCAACTGATCGAAAAAACTTGTTGTATAAGTTTGTTTGCTTCGATACCATATTTTGCATATATACACAATCCTCCGGTCAATGCCCTCTGGTCTGATAGACAATACACCATGGAATTCCTCCTTGATGAGGGGGGTTTGGCGCCCTCGACTACAAATACTCACGAAATTCTAGGCATATGTCCTTACGGTGCCCCTCACTTCTGCATCTGGTACACCATACATCACCGTGGGTTTCCTTGCCCTTCTTGATATCCTCCAGTTGTAGTGTTAAATTGGCCAGATGTGCCTAAACTCTGTCCATTCCCATCCCTATCTTGCCGATTGGTGAAGCCTCCAGCTTCATTGCGATTTCCAATGCTTTTTCCTGTGTCGCAACCTTTTGTTGCATCAGTGGTCCTCGGATATGCGGTACCAAGCCTGCGATGAGCCATTCTTTGTGTTGCATCTCATTTATAGGGAAGCTTACTTTTTCTATCAGTGTCTTGTACTGCTGATTGAATTCCCACACTGACTCATTTGGGAATTGCTTAATCTCCTTAAGCTCAGTGACATATTGCGACTCATATTTTGGTTTTTTAAATTCGTCAATCATCATCGTTTTAACCTGCGCCAATTTTTTGGCCGTTGTTCCCACTGGAACCTTTACAAACTTCATGTACCAGTCTAACGCCCAACCTCTAAGGGTTGTCGCTAACTGTCCCATATTTGAAGCGTCATCCTGAACCTGTTTTACAGTCTAGACTGCTTCTCATATAAGCCAATACTGTTCGATATCCTCGGTCCCGTTCCCCTTAGATGTGGACATCTTTGCCTCGTCTTTCATTATAACGTTGCTAGTATTTTTGTTCACTGAAGCCCTACTCTTGCCACTGCACGTAGGGAAACTCCATGAGTAATTTGGATTTCTTCCTATAAAATTTGAAGTAGTGTGTGGGGTCGAAGGTACATGGTAACTTATGATCTAACCTTCCTCTTCCTCTAGGGTAGCCTGGTCTACGTCTCCTTCGCAATAAGGTCACTTCCTCCCTTATGGTCCTATTCCGTAGTTCTCTGTTCTGGTCCTCTCAAGAAACTCTCTCTCAGTCCTCCTCTTCTTCTCAGGACTCTGAAATATTTCTTCACTCCTCAAGATACCACACTCTTCGTCAGCTTCCCTTTGAAACTCGTTGTCGCTTGTGTCCATCTACCACATCTTTCCGTCAGAATCACATTTACGGGATACCTTCACCCTCACACACCAATTCTTCTGCTCATTAGAAGACATCCTCAATATTTATTTTTCGTAGACAAGCATTTTAATCCATATTTTTAACAACGACAAGAATCTTCCTCTCTGTCCCCTGAAGAAATTTATTTCGGCGTCGATGTATGAATTGATAGTATCTACTGCGAACTCAATTACGTATCCTTTGAGGATATTGTCTACCCAAAAATCAACAGCTCGCGATACCTTGTTATCGACTTGCTTCAGCTGTCGCACCAACTCCGGGGTCCAATAATCGGGTTCGGTCTTCTGGTAGTGGTTCTTGCGGAATGTCAACTGTGCTAGCCACTCATGCAATAACACCGAGAATTTGCAGAAAAATATTTTGTGAATATCTGAATAAACGTATCTTTCTAACCAACCGGTTACTATCTATTTAGGATCTCACTTCTCACTTTCTGCGAATTCCTCTGCCTTCTTGTCGAACCACTCTTAGATCTCTGGTTTTGTTAGGTGCCACAACATATCCTCTTTTCTTCTTTCTTAGGGTCCCGACAATGGAACCATTTGTTGACACAGCGTCTATCGACAGGGGTTCACTTCGTACTATTTCCAACAAACTATCAACCCAAACTCCCTTATACACCAACCCAGAAAGATGTAACCCTTCCCAGCAACACTTGCGGAGCAAGTGCAGTCTCACCCGAGGTGGATAAGGGGGCTGCTGGAACCAAGTGTCCGTAGTGATGTAGAGGATATGCACACATTTCCTTTACACTAACCAGATAGTATAACATTCATGACATACCATTAACTCATTATTCGCATCTTAAGTCATTCATAGTTTCTAACAAACATTCAAAACAACATACTCGACATACTTATTCAGATTACAACGTATTCACATTAATCAATAGAAAACATTCACATAACCCATTATTCATTATCACATCGTTGCATAAAGACAGAATTCATGTCCTAACCAAACATCCCCATTCATTCATCAAACCTATGGAATTAACCTCGCAGAAACCGTCAATACATCATATTGTGGATACAAATCCAAAACCCAAAAGCTAGGATCAATCTCCAAAACTTTGATGCCCTTAGGCTTACAATCCTACTCTATTTATATGCTTCTATTCTATTTCAAAATGGTCTAATGACCGACTTAACTAATCTATCAATTCTTATACATCCGTGAATGCCGTGAAGGGTCCTTTTTCCATGGAATGACCCTTTCGCACCTATCAGTTTCCGCACTTCTCGCAGATCTATCCCATGCCAACATCGATCATTTCTATCCTTTAGCGTCACCCTTTAATTTTTCGTGGGATTTCGATTCCACTATTCATCTCTCTTCTTTTCAAGCGAAACTCATCTTCCACTGTCGATCTTCTCCAATGCAATCGTGACCATTGATCATTTTGCATGACTTCCAAAGCACTTCACTCAGTTCTTTAGCTCCTTTTTGGTATAGGAAATGGTCATATGAACCATTTTTTTTTAGGACTTGGGGCTATTCTCAACATTTTTACATTATATCAAGACTTACTTTTATCAATATTTTTCCCATTCAAAATTAAAAAATAGTGTGTCAATAGGTTTCACAAAACTCATTGAATTCATTTGAGGTAAACTCTCCTCCATTATATGACCTTAAACATTTGATTTTCAAATTTGTATCATTTTCAACCATTGCTTTAAAACTTTAAAACTTCTCAAAAGCTTCTGATTTCTCTTTTAGGAATGTTACCCAAATTATAACATATAAACATATAAACAATATTTATCCTGACTTCCGACTTCCGACAAGAAGGATCAGCCGCCCCTTCATTTAGTAGATAGTTGTGAACACCAATATCCAACAATTCACCTATATCCAGAATGCTAAACACAAGAAGGATCAACCGACCCTTGTTGCAGTATAGAACTATTATGAAAATAATACTGGGCAGAAGAAGGGTTGGCCACTCCTTCATTTATGAGGGAATTTTGAAAATATTCAACCTATGAAGGCTAGGCCGTCAATTCATGTATAACTAGAATGGTCAAGACTAGAAAAATACTAAGCACAAGAAGAGTGGTCCAACCCTTCGTTTATTAGATAATTGTGAATTCCAATATCCAACATATCACCTGTATCCAAAATGGTGAACACAAGAAGGATCGGATGACCCTTCTTGCAGTCGAGAACTAGTATGAAAATAATAATGGGCAGAAGAAGGGTCGGTCGCCCCTTCATTTATGAGGGAATTGTGCAAATATTCAACCAATCAAGGATAGGATGTCAATTCATGTATATCCTGAATGGTGAAGACTAGAAAAATACTAAGCACAAGAAGGGTCGGCCGACCCTTCATTTAAAAGATAAATGAAAAAATATTTAATCTATGAAGGCTGGGACGATAATTCTCGACTACCAAGTTCTGCAGTAAATGGTAGGGATTGGGACATTGGCTAAGTTATAACATGTAAACAATATTTATCCCAAATTGTGACTTCCGACAAGAAGGATTAACCACACCTTCGTTTAGTAAATAATTGTGAACACCAATATCTAGAAATTCACCTGTATCTAGAATGGTGAACACAAGAAGAATCGAACCACCCTTCTTGCAGTCTAGAATTATTATGAAAATAATAGTAGGAAGAAGAAGGGACGGCCACCACTTCATTCATTTATCTCGGGCCTCACTCAAAATGAGGTGTTGGTTAATGACATTCAACTTCAAATGACCATCATATTATAGAGACAACAATTCATTTAGTGATTTGTATATTTTTGACAACTTCTACATTTAATTGATGTAAATTTTATTGGACAATTCTGATATTATTTATGGACATATTATTATGTATCTGGTGATGTGTTTCAAACATTGTTTCAAAAATTACAGAACATGAAAGCAATATACTTAGAAACATTGGATCATAATATTTTCTTGAATGTCTTGTGTGTGTGTGTGTGTTTTTGTTTGCAGATACTAAAAGATTTGTTACCAATAAACCATTGGTTATTTTTTATTTCAATGGAGTTTTGTTACACGCAGTTTATAAAAAAAAGAAATTCGGATTGCCATGAACACCAGATATCGAATCAGCCACAAAGTATTATTTTATACTTCCAATATTAAGGGAATTTTTTGAAAAATGATTTAGTATATTTGAAGTTGGGGTATGGACATTTGAAAAACAAAAAAACATTGATGAGTTTTTTCCAACATTATTACAAAGAACAAGATTGCAAAGGGAAACATTTAGAGTAATTTTAACACAAGAATATTGTTCTTTCATAGACATAGAGGGTTATCAGGGTGATGGAAATCCTTATGTATTTCTCAAGCCTTTAAACAAAGTTTGGGACATATTGATCCATGGTTGGGATGCTACAAATACAGTGATTGTAGATGACTCGAAAGAAAAACATGATGTTTGTAACGAGGAAGGGAATTGTATTATAACAAAAACTTATACTTGCCAAGATGTCAATAACAGATTCTTGTTAGATCGATTATGGCCTTGCTTGCTTCACTTGAATGGTGTGAGTGATGTGAGGCCAATTGTGAATAATACACTTGAATGTTTGTTTGTGCTGCTAGTATGTTCAATTTATCTAAGATTATAATTCTTGTAAACTGTCGAGTTTGGTTTTCGAAAATGCAAAATCGGAGTTTGAAAATGCTAAAATCCGCTTTAAAATTTCAAAATTAAGTATTGGAAGTGTCAAAAGTAGCCTTCCAAAAGGGAAAAATCAGATTCTAAAAGTGCCATTATCATATTGATCATATTAGAATACAAAAACCAATTTCAAAAGTGGTAATATCAAAAGAAAAAGTATTCTTTTGGAATCTGGATTTGGCACTTTTGGAAACGGATTTGGTAGTTTCAAAATCGGTTTGGGCAATTTTGGAACCCAATTTGGCACTTTTGGAACCGGTTTTGGCACTTTTGGAACCGGTTTTGTTACTTTTGGAACCTGTATTTGGCACTTTCGGAATCGGATTTGGCACTTTTGGAATCAGTTTTGACACTTTCGGAACCGGATTTGGCACTTTTGGAACCGATTTTGGTACTTTTGGAAATTGGATTTGGCACTTTTGGAACCAAATGTTGATTTTGGGGTTTAGAAAGGTTGTTTTTTACCCATCTTCAAAGTGACTTGGACTAGAATATGTCCTAGTTTAATGAAATTGGCGTTCTAGGAAATTAATCATGGGATATTAATAAAATATATCGTAAGTCTAAAGAGAGTTTTTTAATGTTCCAACACCCCCCATCAAGCCTAACTATATGTGGTAAATATCAGAATTATAGGTCCCAATAAGCAAGCCTTATGGTCACCCTCATACAAGAAATTATTAGCCCATGTAGGTGAGGAAAGAAGGAAAACCACTTGGGATGAAAACCTCCCCTCAAAATCAACATGGAATACACCATAATAAGGATCTCCAAACTCTAAGAAGGTGAGAAATTGGTCAAATGTATGGAGGAATATTCTTCTTGGGAACAAGTGGAATGTGCTCACTAGACTTGGGCTTCCAGAGATTAGGTCCAAATGAGTCTTGATGATGTCCTCCATCATTTGTGAAAGATTGATAGTAGGTTCCAACCATAATCATGTAGTGGATCAAAAGCATGACAGTAAGAGTGAATCCAACCACTCCAAACTTTATTTTCTCCTTGGTAGCATTCCATAACACACCAAAAAGAAACCCAAAGAGATGTTTTGAGCATGTGTGAGCTGCACCAACTGGCTTATCATTCGAATCAAATGACGTATCATAGAACTGAGATATGTCTCCAAATTCTTGAAAAGCATGTTGGCTGTTAACACAAAAAACTCCCACATACATCATATCGTACTTACCATTTCCACATTATTAAATTCCATACCAAAAATCAATATAATAAACCTTCATACACCAAAAAAATACCATGGAAAGTGAACTTATCCCACAAAGTTAGGAAATCCCACAAAAATAGGGATCTCCACCAAAATAGGGAAAAAGCCACAAAATTTGGGGAAAGTCTACATAGAAAGAAATTCCCACTCAAGTTCAAAAATTACCAGCGGTAAAGTGAAGAACCACCATGGTTTGAAAACCCTAAACCCTAAGTCTTTTCCTATTTATACAGTATGAAGGTTCCCATTTGCATATCTCCAAATCAAGCATTGTTACCCTGCCGAAATTCCCTTTGACCCATTAACTCTTTGTTATTTCTCTCCTTCCACTCTGGTTGAGCTTCGGCACCCCCGTGACAAAGTGTGGGAGACACTTAGCTGCTTGGAACCAAGAGAGACACACAAGGGCCACCATTGTATGAGGTATTCTCTGTTCATGAAAAATCTGGATTCTCATAATAAAACAATTTAAATTATTTCTTGCTATTTAGATGTGTGTGTTGAAAGGTGAAAATGCAAGTTACTTGTTTATTTTTACCAGTACCATTTATGTTTACTGAGTAACATTTTATTTTAAGTTTTTATTTACGGCTCATAAGCCTTTTACTTTGGGTTTCCATTTTAATTTATATCGTATTAGTTCTATTTTTTACTAATTCTTACTGGTTTTACCTCACATCTCTCACACACAGAGCCAAGGGAACCATATTTCCCTGGATCTCTACCTAGGATTCCACAAGCCGGTAGCACCCCATTTTCTACCTGTTGGCATGCGAAATCACCACCAAGAACTGGATACCATACTGGGGAGAGCCCTACAGATCCCTGGTGATTTTTGGTTGAGTTTTTAGTAGGTTTTACCATATATTTTGAAAGTGTTAGATCTCTGTAAATAGTTGGTTTTATGTGTTGTTGACCCTGCAGTTAACCCTTGGCTAGCCAAACCGGCCTAAACCAACCCTAGTACCTCCCTTCAGCATTTCTTTGAGCTCATTTTTCATTTTTGTATTTTCCAGTTTCGGGGAGGCACCTTTTTGCTCGATAAGAGCGCTCCTGTTGCTCAGTTAAGAGTGCCCTACAGTGCTATTGTTTCTCATTTAAGTACATCCCAGAGCACACCTTTTTCCCTATTAAGTGCATCCCATAGCACACCCTTTTCCCTTTTAAGTGCATCCCATCCCAGAGTGCACCTTTTTCCCTGTTAAGTGCATCCCAGAGCACACCTTTTGCCCTGTTAACTGCATCCCATAGAGCTCATTTTTCCCTCTTAAGTGCATCCCAGAGAGCACATTTTTCCCTATAAAGTGCATCCCAAAGCACTCAGTTTTCTTAGTTAAGAGCAATCCACCCATGAACATTATGTTTTGAACTGTGCCTCTAGACACCCCTACCCTTGGACTATCCCAACCCTCTGTTGGTTCCCTAGCATTGACTATTTGAGTTGCACAATTGACTGCTTGTAGAATACTATTTGCTTGCTTGAGTGATTTTAGCATGATCAGTACCTATGCTCATTTCCTGGCAGTTTATTTCAGTTTCAAAAAAGAAAAAAATGTTATTTTAGTTTCATTTATGTTATCAGCTTTACTTATTTCTTGCTCATCTAGCATATCCATACATGCCACTTGTGCACCCACTCACACCATAAAATATCAAGCGAGACTAAAATTTGTTAACTAAACACACAACTAACCCCACTTGGGGACCAAAAACAATATTGTAGATAGTTAGGGAACTGGGGGTAGGCATCCAAATAACCCCCCTTTGCCACTTTACATTTGAAACTTAGCAGTTGACTATTTATGGAACCAAAATCCCCTACTACTTGTTGGCACAGTTAAAAACCGATTTATCGGAAAAGGCCTCTCCCTTAGGAGGGAAATTTGTGAGACTAGTTCCAGAGGACTACATGGACTACCATTCTCCACTTAGTTTTGAAGGACACCTACTCATAGTCCTTGTTGCACTACGAGGCCTCCATACCAGGGGTGTAGTGACCAAAGGAATGAAACAATGAATTGCTTTTTCTGGATGTGCTATGAACGAGTGTTGTTCGGGATTTTTACCCTATAGTGAGGAGATGGACACTACCAACTAGGCGGGGTTGACAGTTAAACACATTGATTATGTTTCATTAGGTTAATTCAAAAGAAAGAGATTAGGATTGAGAGAAATACCTCTTTTCGACGACCGATCCTAGCTTTTGCTTGGTCTCTCACTTGATATCCTAGTTGCTCTTTTGCTTAACGAAGCTGTAACACAAAAGATACCTTCCTTAGTGTATCTTGACTATATAACATATGATGAAATTATAAAACAATTTAACATCAACTACAATCAAGAATTAAGCCAAATAGACATACAATCCAATAGATATCTGATTTGGGACAGGAAGGGTGTTTCGACCTTTTTATTGTCAAGGAAACATGAAATCAGTACAATATACCTGACGTGTAGAGATGTTTCTGCAACCGGATCCTGGGCTCCTGCTCTTCACTCTAACTTGGCACTTTCCTCAAGTGTAACAATGCTTAAATCCTTTCTTCTAGCTTGGTCTATCTTATGAATATTATGAGTAACCCCTCTCATGGATCCTCCTTGTATTTATGGGACAAGGTAGGCAGTTGGAATTGAGAGGTAGTTGGATTGGGAGGTTGGGGAAGTTGCAGAACCAACTTCAACTAATCCCAATTCATGAAATTAATATTTTTTATTTCATTTTAAAATGTGCGCGAGTTTCTCAAGGCATAGTAGCGCACAGGATGCAACTTTTTTGTTTTGCAACAAGCGCCAGCAACTATTTCAAGGTGTGCGCTAGTTTCCCTTAAGGAAAGTAGGGCATACTAGAAGGTGTGCACTGGTTTACTAGCCAAGGATTAGTGCACATGCCCAAAGATCAGGTAAATCAGGGAAATTCCCAGCTGAAGAGGGTAAGTTTAGTCCATACATCATCTAGGGCAATATTTCTCTTCAATCCATGTTTTCCTTTTGTGTGATCGACAACTTAATATGATCACAGACGGAGAAGTGCAGATTTGACCTATAACATATGCCCCCTAATGTGTGAGTTCAGAGGGAAACAATGGCCAAAATATATTATAAGTCCAAGTTAGAGGAGGAGCAAGAAACCGCAGAACCAAGTCACAAAAAACACCTGAAACAACGATCAAGGTCAGCGAGCAATTACAATATTGACATCATATAGATGTGTAACATGATCTGCGATACATAACTAGGAGATGTATATATAGAGCATAGCCACTGAAATACAAGCGTGGATCCATGTCAAAATGAGAGATCATAGCCATAACAACAAGCTAGATCTATGTCTCATGAAGAGCCAAAATGAGTGAGGCTCAGTCTTGCGCAGCTTGGGCGATAACATAAATATGGTGATGCTATCAAAGTCCCAAGGTCTTCATCCAAAACAACTCAAGGTACAAACCCTATTCATGCGAATAAATGAGCTGAAGTCGAACATGGGGGGTATCGTTTGATTATCGGTCATTGATGTATACCATTAACAAACGCGAGGACTTCCATCAATAATGATAATGGGGCCGCAAGGTACCTAGTACGATCCAACAAGTGTGAATAATAGGACTTGAAGTCGAACACTTGAGGAACCTGTTGAATAAGAGATATTGATGTATTCCCATTTATTCAACATCAAGGGAAACTACCATTGATGACTGCAATCCCCAGGGTACTAACCGAAACTCTAAAATTCGTTCCCAGAGCGTGATGAGCTGAGGTCGATGGGAAGAAGTTCGTTGGAAGGGAGGCATTAATGCATCATCCATCATCCAACACGAGGAACACTCACATGTATAAGCTGATGTGGAGTAGGACAAGTAACAAGATGAAACAACCTGACACCAGGATGGCTGACACATGAAGTCAAGGTAAACTGCAGAATGGATGACATAGGCTGTATCCTTGAACAGTGAGCACGACACAAAGTGACTTAGGCAGTTTTCAACATGAGGGGAAATGATATAAGTATTTAATGTAGGGGACATAACAGACCCTCCATATGATTGGAAGAATAACCAACTGGGGGAGTAAAAACTCGAAGATCAAGTTCACCCTAAGGCCAAAAACTAAAACCCAACTGACATGAAAGACTCAAGTAGGTGTTGTGTTCAAGGACATGACTGACATAACTGCCTTTGAAACTGAAAAAGATGTGATATACCCTTATTATCCCTTATTCTTTTTTATAAAAGAACATCCTTCTTGTTGTTTTAATGAGTCCAAGAAGAAAAGAAAACTCAATAGATCCAACCATGTAAATAGTTTAACGAGCCCGTGGAAGGAAGACTCATGACCTTCTTCATTGTTTACAGAGTTCGAAGAAGAGATAGAAGAATACTCTATAATACTGATCTCTGGATTTTAATATCGAGCCAAGATCTATTCTTTCTCGTCAGTGTTTTCAATTTTAAGAAGTCTGAAAAACTTAAACAACAAATCCATACACCTACTCATGGATTTTAATATCGATCCCAAGTAGGTTATTGCTCGCTAGTGTTTTCCTATTTATAGAGTTTGAAAAACTTAAGCAATCCTCTATTTACCCTCTTGTCGATTTCACATCCAACCCGAATAGGTGAATGCTCGCTTGGTGTTTTCATGTTTAGAGAACCTGAAAACCCTAAAGAGAGGCTCCAAAAGTCCTTTTTTGTACAGTTAGTCCCCTCCCCCAAAAAATTATAAAACAATGAGAGGAGAACTCTTCTAGCCACGTATGACTAGAGTATTCCTTTTTCATAAGTAATCCACAAAGGTCCGGAAAAGGGGTAAACTTATACCTAAGTGGATGTCGCTTCAAATCCTTTAACGAGTCTGAAATGACAACTATACTCGGTAATCTTGTCATATTTAAAGAGTCAAATAAGAGCGTAAAAGAACTCTATAAAGATCTTTTTTCGTAAAATTTTAACGAGCCTGAAAAAGTAAAATCATGACCTCCTTACTATTTTTAATGAGCTAAAAGGAGATAAGAAGAATGCTCATAACTTCCTTATTGTTTTTAACGAGCTCGAAGTGAAGATGGAAGAAATGCTCGTAGCCTCCTTACTGTTTTTAACGAGCTCGAAGTGAAGGTGGAAGAAATGCTCGTAGCCTCCTTACTATTTTTAACGAGATCGAAGTGAAGGTGGAAGAATGCTTGTAACTTCTTTACTATTTTTAACAAGCTCAAAGTGAAGGTGGAAGAATGCTCGTAGCCTCCTTACTGTTTTTAACGAGCTCGAAGTGAAGGTAGAAGAATGCTCGATGGTGGATCAATGTCCAAATGAATGGTAGACTGCATTATAGACTCTAGGAAAACTTCATCAAAAGGAAGTATATCATCCCAGATAGAACACATATCAAAACATTCAGATGGAGTCATCACCTGGTCAATTGCCGAAATCCAGTCCTGAGAAGCTAATCATGAATTCAGAGGCTTCTTCTCAGTAGCACCTGGACTCAAAGAAAAATATGCCACAATATTTGATTGTGACATGGTAGTTCCTACTAGCGAGGGACATACTTGGTCTATAGTTGGGTAATAAGAGGGATCAACAAATGTAAGTTGATCAATAGTGACAATGCTTTCGTTGTGAGGAAAATGCATCACACGAAAGAGCATAGACACCACAGCTTGCATAGTATATACGTAATCACGCTCGAGGATCATATCAAAATCCATAGGGTCCTTTAAAACCATAAAATCAACTAAGACTGTTTTTCCACCCAAAGTAACGGGTACTTGAGGGAGGAATCCTAATGATTCACTAGGTCTTTTATTGAAAGTCAACGTCCAATTAACAATTGGAACAAGGTTAGGAAAACCTAAATCTCTCCAAGCATAAGGGGATAATATACTAATAGAGGCTCCTTCATCTACAATACATCGATGAACTGCATGGTTTCCGATATCAACCTTTATCTAAAAAGGTGTAGAAGAAGGAAGGTGAGGCCCAGTTAGACTATTCCAATCAAAGGAAATGATCACAGAGCTTGGTAGGGGTTCACTCGGCACAAATGAAGTGCCCCCCACTTCCAAAACATCCGAACTGGTAGTGCAAAAGACTTCAGGGACAGGTGCATCAGTCTCTGAAGGACTGATAGGATCAGTCAAAGAGTGCATCGATTCGATCACTTCACTCTTCGAAGGAAGAGTGGCGTTGACCAAATATTGCATTGGTTCAACCACTTCATAAACCAAAGGTTGATCTAGCTATTGGGAATTTATAGACAATTCAGGAGCAGAGGATCCTTCAGACATGGACCACACTCTCTGCACCTCTGGAATGGCAAGGCACTGGTGAGTAAGGTGATCTCCCTTACAAAGTTTATAAGGGAACTTTGGCTTCCATCCTATAAGATTAGACTCCTTAACAACAACAGTACTCTCAACATGACTAGCATTGGTTGACAGCTTGCCCCCAGCATGACTTCTAGTGGTTGGTTGCTTAGAAGCAGAAGACTTTTGAACTATGGACCACACTCTTTGCACTTCTGGAAGTACAGGTCATAAATAGGTCAGGTGGTCTCCCTCGCAAAACTTACAAGGGAACTTAAGCTTATGTTTATTAGGTTTGTCGACAATGTCAACTTTCTCAGCATGACTTGTAGTGGCTGATTCAGTGTCTCCAGTATGAGTCACAGGAACTGGTGACTTGTCATTAATATGACCAGCAGTGATCAATGACATGTCCTCAATATGATCAACAGTGGTTGAATACATGATTTCAGTATGATTTGCAATGACTAAAATTTTTCTCCCAGCATGACCTCCATAGGTTGGGTAGGTGCCCCCAGCATGACCTTCAGAGGCTGGGTGGGTGCCCCCAGCATGATCTTCAGAGGCTGGGTGGTGAGGTTCAGTATGATTTCCAGTGACTAAGTGAGTTCTCCCAACATGACCATCATCGGTTGGGTAGGTGCCCCCAGTATGACCTCCAGAGGTTGGGTGACTTTTCCCAACATGACCACCAGAGGTTGGGTAGGTGCCCCTCGCATGACCTTCAGAGGCTGGGTGGCGAGGTTCAGTATGATTTATAGTGACTGAAATTTTTACCCCAACGTGACCTTCATAAGTTGGGTGGGTTCCCCCAGCATGACTTCCAGAGGCTGGGTGGCTACCCCCTTGCTTTGGCAGCTTCTTCCTATTATTCCTTCATCTATTCCTTTTAGACTGTTGATTACTAGTATTACTACTTTCACCTCATGAGGTAGAAGGAGGAGGAGAAGATGTTACTGGCGAAGTAGGGATAGGGTTCTGATTCTCTTGATGTGGGGTGCTTACTTGAGAAGCATGAGGAGCATGCAAGGCGTTCGGAGTGGAAAACAACCAAACCAGTAGCCCTATAGTGAATCCCGGAAGATTCAAGGTAGCCATTAAGGGAGTACCAATGTTCCCAATGAATGGAAAATCACAAGAAGCCCCTTTAACAGGGGTCCCTTGATTGGTGCTCACCGGGATGCTTTCCATATTTTCTAATTGAATGGGCCAGAAATCTCTAAGGCCAACTAAAAACAACTAGCATAAAGAGCACACCACTAAAAAGGTCCTAGGTAATCCAAACCAAGAAAACAGATGCCTTCAAGAGGGAAGTTTGGGATGATTAGGTCCCAGAACTAACCAAAGAAGGATGAAGAATAGTTACGTGGGGTCCACATACAGGTCCTCTGGGTGCAAGCGTTTGAATCACCAAACCGCCTTCCCAAATTTCTGTAGAGGGTTTCCTCCCACGTCTGTCCTAGGTATAATAGAAATAGCCTTCCATCGTCACTTGTGTAGATTCCTAGATGGTCAAGATACTAAGGCTACCATAAATACGAAAATTCATGGGGGGACAGTTGTCAGTCTAGCCGTAACACATGGGTAGGGTAACAAAGCCCGAAGTCCAAAAGGACCCCCATACGCGAGACAGCTCTGGTTTATGCTTGAAAGGAAAGTGAGGGGTTATCCTCAACAATTCCAGTCTCACGCGACCTCGTGCTTAGCTCCGATTTTAGTGGAGTTTCCCAAGAGACTTTGATACAGATGGATTTACTTAAAGAATGTCTTACTACGATTGTTGAGTAATGAAGCCATTTTCAAGCAGTTTAAGGTGATTTAAGCTAGAAACTCTAGCCTAAGCTAGTTGATGTCGTGTATACCTAAAAAGAAAAATGTTGCTAGTAAATTTTATTAATATTTCTTTTTAAGGGATACTTATTACTCAAATGTTGTAGTGCGGTGTGTGGCATGGTTGTGACTGAAATGAAAAGTACATAAAATTAAACAACTTTCACTAAACTTTCTCATTCATTGTTTTCCAAAACTAAGGATAAGGAAACCTAAAACAATTTTTTTTTGTATTTTCTTTTAATATTTCGAAGCAAACTATTCTATTTCAAAACAAAGATAGATCTTTACTACTAAGCAACTTAAAACATTTTTGTCTTTTTCTGATAACTGTAAAAGAAAGAGAACTTGTAAAAAGTGCAAGTAAGACCTAAATATACAATGCGAGTAAGACAAAGATTTGAAATGGCTCAAAACAAACGAATCGGAAGACTCAAAGAAGACTCAACCTACCAAGTTTTTGCAAAAGAAAAACTTTGGGCTTGGAAACAAAGTGCAAAAGAAACAAGGAAAAAGAGACACTCTTAAGCGGAAAGGTACAAAGGCTACTCCTAAGCATCAAACCCTAAGAAAACACTAAGCCAAGCAATGAAGTAGGAAAATGAACCAAACAAAGAAATTACCAATGCACATACTGGAAAGAAAGAAAACTAGGAAGGCTTCGACTTACTTGGACTAAACTGAAAAAGAAAACAAAAAATATCTAAGCAAAGCAGCTTTTCAAAGCAACCCTAAGGACTTCAAACTAGGTCAAACCATAATGAAAAGGATAAGAGACTAACGAAGCATGCTAAAGTTGCGACAAACAACAAATGTTATGAACACAAGGTTTGTATGATTGCAACGAGCAACTAGGGCCAGAATGTGCAGCTACATCCAAAAGAAAGTAGTGCACGAACTTCAAAAAGGCTTAAAAGTAGCTAAGACACTTAAAAAGTACTCAATCAAGTGAAAACCAACTAACAAGACTCAAGGGAGGTAAAAAAGACTCAAGAGAGACATGGAAGTCTTAGGGATCAGTCAGGGAAGCAAAGCAACAGGATGAAATTGAAATCAAACCCTAACAGTAAACACAAAGTTACAGGAAAATGCACTATTGTGCAGTGCAGAAACCTGCGCACACTGGGAAAGATGCACTACTGTTCAGTAGAGAAAGCAGCTCTCATCAACTAGTGTGTGCTACTGTATGTAGGGAAAACCAGCACACATGTCTCATAAGTGGACAAAAAAGCTTTGCAACAGTGGACTGGGGTGAGTCAAGGTACAGGGAACAGATAACAATGATCTGTAGAACCTCTAAAAGAATCAAACACTGAAAAAGGGACTAGAAGAAAACAAAAAATAAGTCTCCTAGAGGAGAATAACTAAGCAGTTACTCCCCAGTGGAGTTGCCAGTATGTTGTTCGGGATTTCTACCCTATAGTGAGGATATGGACACTACCAACTAGGCGGGGTTGAGAGGTAAACACATTGATTATGTTGCATTAGGTTAGTACAAAAAAATAGATTTGGATTGAGAGAAATACCTCTTTTTGACGACTGATCCTAGCTTTCGCTCGATCTCTCGCTTGATCTCCTACTTACACTTCTACTTGATGAAGTTGCAATAAAAAAGATACCTTCCGCAGTGTATCTTGACTATATAACATATGATGAAATTATAAAAAAATTTAACATCAACTACAATCAAGAATTAAGCCAAATAGACATACAATCCAACAGATATCTGATTTGGGACAGGAAGGGTGTTTCAACCTTTTTATTGTCAAAGAAACATGAAATTAGTACAATATACCCGACGTGTAGAGATGTTTCTGCAACCAGCTCCTGGGCTCCTGCTCTTCACTCTAACTTGGGACTTTCCTCCAGTGTAACAATGCTTAAAGTCTTTATTCTATCTTGGTCTATCTTCTAAATATTATGAGTAACCCCTCTCATGGATCCTCCTTGTATTTATGGGACAAGGTAGGCAGTTGGAATCGAGAGGTAGTTGGATTGGGAGGTTGGGGAAGTTGCAGAAACAACTTCAACTAATCCCAATTCATCAAATTAATATATTTTTGATTTCATCTTAAGATGTGCACGAGTTTCTCAAGGCATAGTAGCGCACAGGATGCAACTTTTGTGTTTTGCAACAAGGGCCAACAACTTTTTCAAGGTGTGCGTTAGTTTCCCTTAAAGAAAGTGGGGCATACTAGAAGGTGTGCACTGGTCTACTAGCTAAGGAGTAGCGCACATGTCCAAAGATCAGGTAAATCAGGGAAATTCCCAGCTGAAGAGGGTAAGTTTAGTCCATACATCATCCAGGGCAATCTTTCTCTTCAATCCATGTTGTCCTTTTGTGTGATCGACAGCTTAATGTGATCACGGACAGAGAAGTGCAGATTTGACCTATAACAACAAGGTAGCCTAGTTTCCATATTCCTAGGGCTCTTGTACCTAGGATCTCTCTCGGTAGAGGGATATCCCTTGTCTACTTGGTTATCCATTTCGTATTCTCTGACTGCGGATTTCATCACCCTGCAGGGGATACAATTTGTGTGGGCTTCCAGATATTCTAGATTAGGTGTTTTCATTCTCTGATACCCCCCAGGTTAGTGAGTCATTTTACTTTTAGGTAGTGTTGCTTATTGGAATTATGGCCGCTCCTTGCTACTCGCCTGTTGTGACACACGATTGCAGTAGAGTTTTAAAGTTTGTTGCTAGCCCGATTGCTACTTTGTTGAGAGCTCTTCTTCTGCACACACGATTGTACTTAGATTTTTGAGAATCTATGTTTTCCCACACATGCAACACTAGTCACCATTGATCCCCCGAGTTACTCCCGTAGGTTATGGGGGTAGTCCCCTCAACACAGCATTTTAAACCCCACTCGTCATGCTCCATTGAGACGCATGTTGTCGTCACTGGATCTCCATCCCGACAAACCTTATTTCACATCTGATTAATAGTCAAAGTCACCCATACACACACCTCCCTCTAGCCCCGTGGTCGACATGATACCCAACCCATTCTATCGAGGGTTCGTTGGAAATGGAAATCATAGCGGCATCCCAGGTGCCACTACTACGAGACCCTCCATTCCAACTTCTATGGGACCCTCCATTCCCACTACCATGGGACCATCCATTCCCACTACTTCGGGACCCACCATTCCCAATTCCATGGGACCCACTCCAAGTAATACCTTACACTCAGCCACTACATCCATACCCACAGGTAGCAATCCCACCCCAACAACCACACCCCCCCTAGTCACCTTAGGAAGCACCAATACTTCTTTTCAGATCCCTCCCCACCATATAGGTAGTTCTTCAATTCCCATCGCAACCAACACTCATATACTCGCCTTCGGCGGTGGTGTCCCCACCATAGCCAAGCAAGTTGGTCCATCCATGCCACATCCTCCTGCAAGTTTTCCATTCATGGCTATCCTCAACCTACCTGAACTAGCTAGATTGACCAACGACCCCATCCGACATGAACCCACATGGCCTCCCATGCCCACCAAACTCTCGTCAAACATACCCAAGTTCGAGGGAAAGGGATGGGAAGACCCCCAAAACCACATCATGTCCTTCCACCAATTGTGTTCCTCTAACTCCATAGTGGACGACTCTATTCGCTTACGGCTATTACAGCAAACCTTCACTGGTGTTGCAGCCAAGTGGTACATCGACCAGCCTCATGGGACCCATTTCACGTTCACATCCCTCGCCTTGACTTTCCCGCAGTTCTTCCAATTACTAGTTCGTTACGATGCTGGTGTTGAGATCCTTCTATCTTACATACAAAACACAACCACCCATATCACAGACCATATCCATGAATGGCACAAATGACGTAGTTTGTGTAAGATCCAATTGGACGACTGCATCTTTTTAGATTGGTTCCTGAAATATCTTATACCAACCATCGCTAAGGATGTGGCATCTGAACGACTGTAGCTTGAGGAAGAGGTTATCCTTAAATCCTAACAATTCGACCTCATATATGCCCAATCGGGATACCTATACACTACATTACCCGATGCTCCATGTGACGACACTTCTCGAAAAGATACATCGGGGGCATCCCACGTGGAATATGGCATCATTGTCCATGTTGCATCCATAAATAAACCATCCACACATATCGATTGTTCACGCACAACAACCCATTCTAGAGCAACCTCTTCATATGCTTTTTGTTAACACCCAAGTGCTCACTAGCTCATTTCCCTATTTCCATGACCCATTTGTCCACTTTTTCCACCATTTGAGCCTCTATCACCTTTTTATAGTTTTTTGGTGATGGAGAATACCATTGTGGTTTAAGGAAACCAATGGTATTGATAAAAATGGTTTAGGTTTCTTTTTCCTCTTTTTCCCTCTTTTTCTCTCTTTTTCCCTTTTTGAATATATTTTACATTTTTATTCCCTTTTAATTGATTTTTGGGAATTTTGGACCCTTTTTTAGGGTTTTTGTATTTTTTTAGGAAAATTACATATTTTGAGGGGAAAAGATGGATTTTGGTCTTTTTGGTGACCTTTTGAAGGTCTTAGAGGATCAAATGGTGGAAAAAGTGGACAAATGGGTCATGGAAATAGGGAAATGAGCTAGTGAGCACTTTTTGGGTGTTAACAGATTGCCCCCTGATGTGTGAGGGCAGGAGATCATCGTATGGCCAATAGACATCATAGTTTCTTTGTCTTTTTCCTTGGGTTTGGAGGAGAGAAGAGACCGGTTGGAGACTAGAACACTGGGCCCATGCAAACTGCACAAACTAAAAGTACATGTCCTCAAAATGAATGAGGAATAATCTCTGATAATGGACGAGGTGGCCAATATATGCTCGTATGAAGACATATAAATAACAATGAGACCCAAAAAAAGGGGGACTTGAACAATACATATAAAACTATTGTGTACATCATAATGGTCCAGAGGGGACACAATGCTGGGATATACTCATGGTCATAACATGACTAATCTGAAGAACTGATACATTGGAAAAGAGAAACAATCATTCTAAATAAGGTGTCAGAAGGGTTGATGAACTACTGAATCTGAAGGTATCCAACAACTATAGGGACTCAGTAACTGTGATTCAACTTCTGAAGAGTATATGGAACTGTATACTCGAGGGTGTGTAAGACTGGGGTACTTCCGAGTACTGTTTCCAAATGTAGCCCGGATATCCATAGGAACACGGAACTAGTTGTTCTAAATGTAGACTCACCAATGTGCTGGAGTATAGTGACATCCGGGGTCTTCAACAAATAACTGAAATGATCGATACCCTATACAAATCGCAACGATGCGATCAAGGTGTTGATGTTGAGCATGTGAGAAAAAATCATTTGGAGAGGCACTAAGGACTCCTTTCAAAATGATCTGTAGGCACTCACTGCTTGTGGTGATGAGTCCAAGGCACAGGGACCTCTGAGTCTATCCTCTGGAATAGATTGGTTGGCATCAACAAAGGGAGACCTTGCAACTGTCAAGGCAATGATGTTTCCTTAATAGGAGCGCAAGGTGCACAACCGAGAGGGGATAGTACTTATAGTGGGACTGACATACTGTGGGTATGGGGAATAATTCGGGTCGCAGAGTGGGGGGGGGGGCTCAAACCTCCTTTGTTCAGAGTATGATGGCGTGGATGACCTAGCAACGTATGAAACTGGCTTTTAGGTATTGGAATCATAGCTTAAAGGGTTAGGGGGATGTACTGCAATGGGAGAGACTCAGGAGGACAAACTGATGTATGGTATCGGGGAACTCTCAAGGTGGCATATCACAGAATACTCTGAACAAAGGCAACCAAATTGGTGAAGCTGCCATAATAATGGGATTACAGATGCTTTGCTATGGCACCGAGAGGCACCGTTGGGGCCTTCTTCATTGTTTTAAGGAGCTCGAAGAAGGGATAAAATGTTAAAATTCAATATGCTAAGACAGAAAATAGCAGCATTACATTCCATTTCACAATAATAGCATATACAGGATCACTGAAGAAACAACAAGAACAGCATAAACACAAGAGACAGAGATTTATCCTGGGAAACCCTCATGGGGTAGAAAACCCAGCAAAGCTTCCTCAATATAGATGACCAGCAATATACAAAGATGAAACCCTGAGACATGATCTCCTCCTCCACAATAGCAGACCTCTCCTCCACAAGTGCACTATCCTCAAGTGTGTGAGAGTATCAAATGAGGAACACACCTCCTCTATTTATACACTACTCTGATATGTATTTTACACAAGTACATGTAGGCTCGTATTTAACCATTAGGTTAAATACCCCATTATAACTGACTGGGCCGACCCCCACATGGTGGGTCTAATAACCCTAGTTACCACACCCAACTCGGAGGAATAAACATCTCCGGATTTATAGTATAATCACATCGGAGGTATGGAACATCTCCGGAATAAATAATATACAAATATAATATTCTTTGAAGTTACAATATTTCAACACTCCCCCTTAACGAGAAGGATATTATAACAGTATCTGCACGAGCAAGGAGTCATCAACATCATACATGATACATCTATAAATCATTGGAAGCTTTCTCAACATCATTAGTAACTCAAGTAGTTATTGGAACATCTTCAATACTGGAACATCAACATCTTCAGTACTGAGTCTTTATCTTCTGCAGCACTCGAACAACTACAACAACATCAACATCTGGATCCTCATGATCATCAGTATCGTCATCTCACGATCATTAGCATCGTCATCACACGATCATCAGCATCGTCATCACACGATCATCAGCATCGTCATCACACGATCATCAGCATCGTCATCTCACGATCATCAGCATCGTCATCACACGATCATCAGCATCGTCATCTCACGATCATCAGCATCGTCATCACACGATCATCAGTATCGTCATCACATGATCGTCAGCATCGTCATCAACAGAGGTATCCATAACAATACAAGTATCCACATCATTAGTACAAGTATTCATGCCAATACAAGTATACATATCATCAATACAAGTATCCATACTGATACAAGTAATCATGTCATCAATACATGTATCCTACCGATACAAGTAACCACATCATCAATACAAGTATCCATACCGATACAAGTAACCACGTCATCAATACTAGTATCCTACCGATACAAGTAACCACATCATCAATACAAGTATCCTATCGATACAAGTAACCACATCATCAATACAAGTATCCTACCGATACAAGTAACCACATCATCAATACAAGTATCCTACCGATACAAGTAACCACATCATCAATACAAGTATCCTACCGATACAAGTAACCACATCAAAAATCACTTTCTCGGAGACCATACGTCTACGGATCAATTCAGGGACCGAAGTCCGGGGATGATACAATCCCCACTTCTCGGAGACCATACGTCTACGGATCAATTCAGGGACCGCAGTCCGGGGATGATACAATCCCCACTTCTCGGAGACCTCACGTCTACGGATCAATTCAGGGACCTAAGTCCGGGGATGATACAATCCCCACTTCTCAGAGACCTCACGTCTACGGATCAATTCAGGGACCTAAGTCCGGGGATGATACAATCCCCACTTCTCGGAGACCTCATGTCTACGGATCAATTCAGGGACATAAGTCCGGGGATGATACAATCCCCACTTCTCGGAGACCTCACGTCTACGGATCAATTCAGGGACCTAAGTCCAGGGATGATACAATCCCCACTTCTCGGAGACCTCACGTCTACGGATCAATTCAGGGACCTAAGTCCGGGGATGATACAATCCCCACTTCTCAGAGACCTCACGTCTACGGATCAATTCAGGGACCTAAGTCCGGGGATGATACAATCCCCACTTTTCGGAGACCATACGTCTACGGCTCTCTTTAGGACTGAAAGTCCAGGGATGATCCAATCCCCTCAACTGTCCACTAAGGACTTCATTCTCGGAGACCTCACGTCTACGACTCTCTTTAGGACTGAAAGTCCAGGGATGATCCAATCCCCTCAACTGTCCACTAAGGACTTCATTCTCGGAGACCTCACATCTACGGCTCTCTTTAGGACTGAAAGTCCAGGGATGATCCAATCCCCTCAACTGTCCACTAAGGACTTCATTCTCGGAGACCTCATGTCTACGGCTCTCTTTAGGACTGAAAGTCCAGGGATGATCCAATCCCCTACCTGTCCACTAAGGACTTCATTTTCGGAGACCATATGTCTACGAATCTATTCAGGGACCGAAGTCTAGGGATGATACAATCCCTACCTGTCCACTAAGGACTTCATTTTCGGAGACCATACGTCTACGGATCTATTCAGGGACCGAAGTTCAGGGATGATACAATCCCTACCTGTCCACTAAGGACTTCATTTTCGGAGACCATACGTCTACGGATCTATTCAGGGACCGAAGTCCAGGGATGATACAATCCCCACCTGTCCACTAAGGACTTCATTTTCGGAGACCATACGTCTACGGATCTATTCAGGGACTGAAGTCCAGGGATGATACAATCCCCACATGTATTCTCATCAATACATCTATCATCAAAAGCATGTATTCTTACTAATACATATAACATCAAAAGCATGTATAAGTAAAACTAAGTATTCTAAGTATACGAGTCCTAAATCTAAATATTTCTAAGTATCTAGGTGTAGAGAACAGGTTACCTCATCATCGACCTTGTTGTTCGATGAGACAATATCATCATCAGTGACTATACTACTCCCCCTTTCGAGGAGGGTCCTTTTGAGCTACACCAAGATTGTCTCGAAAGTATTCAAATTTCACTCGAGACAGAGGCTTGGTTAGTATGTTGGTAACTTCTTCACTCGAGGTATAGGTTTGGTTAGTACATCGGTAACCTGTTACGAATTCAAACTTTATAGTTCCTTTCTGTGTCATATCTTGTTAGATCCCTATGATCTTTGACTTATCATGGAACACTGGATTCTATGTCATCTTGATACAACTCTATTTGTCACATAGGATCACAGTTGGTTCTATCTCTAAATCAAACAATCTTGAAGCCAAACTTCTTCACAACTAGCAGAGCAAACAGCCATATATTCTGCTTGTGCTGAGAGCCACACTAGACTGCTTCCAGCTAAACCACGAGATCATGGCTAATCCTAGACAATAACATCCTCTTGATGTGTTCTTCTTGTCTGATACACTTTCTTCCCAATCAACATCTGAGTAGCCATCTGAAGTCATGATCTCCAAGATAGCACAGATCAAAGTCTATCGTATCCTTTAGGTGCCTCATCACATGCTTTGCAACTATCAGGTGAAAACATCTAGTTTCCACTAGATACTGACTCAAGGTATTCACAACAAAGCATATATCTAATCTAGTATATGTTAGAAACATCAATGACCCAATAATTTGACTGTACAGAGTTATATCCACTAACTCTGATGAGTTATCCCCTAACAGCTTCAAGTTGGAAACCATAAGAGTGGCCATTCCAACACCTCAAGTCATATTTCTCATCATACTTTCCCTGGTTGAGAAATATTCCTTCTGAGCCTTGCCATACTTCCAGACCTAGGAAGTAAAGTGTCAATTTGAGATCTTTCATTTTCATTTCTGCATTGAATGATCTTCTGCATATCTATCTGTGCCATCTCTCGTTAGATGGGTCTACTAATATGAGCCTTAATATCATTCGAACTCTGTGGTGAGTTCCTTCTTGCATCCATGTCATTTTTGTATAGAAATCATATTCAACCTTGTAGCAAAGGTTGAGATCCACATCACCCATGGTGATCATTAAGCTTATCAATTTATTATCGATCCTAGGTACCTATACAGAACCTGATTCACACTTCTTCTTTAATTACACCATACTTGGAGTAAACATCTTGTCGTGATTCTCTTCCCCTTTCTAAGAGAATCTTCTAGCCATGAGCCTTCTATTATTTTGTTTGATTTGTAAATCTTCTTGTTTGAACATCCACCACTTGTACGGTGTCCATCATTCTTCATGACCTTTCCTAAAAATCAAAATTAAGTACATGATTAGTAATACTTCATAATCATCAAATCATATTGACATGATAACCTATTATGCATACAGATATCATTTACATAGTGATGCAACTATTTTGACCAATACTTTGGCACAACACTTTCCCATATCCTGTATGCATACAGTGGCTATCTAGATGCCTTCCATCTCTACCAGAACATACTATTGAGAGTGTGCACAACTCTCAGCATGTCAGCAAAGAGGTTTCATTCTAGACAAGCAACAATGGAATGTTTGTCCAACTTACCAATCATATGCATATTAGTAGTATATTGTTCAATGTTCTATGAATATTTACACTCAGCATGATATATTATAGGAATACAAATATGCATACAACCTATTACAGGCAATATCATTACTATTTCAAATAACAACTCAAATACTTATCTTTTATGTTTGTGTGGCTGCCTCCCACTTGATCTTCTGTATGTCTTTTGAACTTCTATTCATTCTGTACCACTGTGCATGCTCAAGAGTCATCCTCATGATCTCATACACAAACATACACTCATTAGTATATTCTAAATGCTATCAAAACATTATAGTACTAAATAATCTTGAAAATGTATAGTCATGATTATAGTTAATAAACATTAGTATTCAAGATTTCAGGGAAGTCTTCTTTTACTCATGCATATCATCAATCAAGATAAAAGATATAATATGCATAATCCCTTGATTACTAACTTTATGAATAAGCATAACCAATCATTCCAAGTATACTTATATAAGGGATCCTAACACAAGGTAAGATTCATGGGAAACATACCTGGATTAGTATACCTACTTGGTTATGTACAACATACCTAAACAATCTCTTCAATGATTTAGAGATCCTGAGCTAGAACCTGCATGTCTCATAGTTTAAGCATAATATAACAAAGTCATACATACCTCGTAAGTAGAACAAAGATTATGGATGAGTCTTTGTCTTCATGTTTTCATGGTCATGGAGCCTGATTTGTCTTTTGTGATGTACCTGTATCTTGTTAGTAGACAACATCAACCTCACACAACATCATAATGCATTAGTACAATCATAAGTGTCAACACCCTAACCAATGAATATCTTCTATCATGCATTCATAATTTTGTTAAGGTGATACAACAAATCTAAAATCAAGATTGTACTAACCGTAATAACATGAAGACAAACATACCATAAACTTAATCATGAACAAATCTCAAAACATACCTCGATGAGTCATACCTGTCGAGATCGCTTGTAATCTCCTTATGTAAATCCTTAGCCTCATCTCCCTCTGAAACAGTAACTCCTTCACTTATGCAGGTGACCAATCCATCTTCTTCTAGGATTAACCCTATCCACTTGATTTGCAAGAACTGGACCTGGAGCTTGATGAGCTGATCAAACTGATATATTCAGAATTTGAAAACTGCAAAGTTTCACTCCTCCATTTTGCCTTTGAAACTTCCGAATTCACTGGACGTGACCCTGAACTGGGGTTTGGTGAATCCCACTCTTCTTCCCAATCAAAATGTTTGATCCAAATCTCTAAGCTTCTATTTTTTCTGAGGAGCTTCCAGCCATGGTCACAGATTTCAAAAATTCCCATTTTTACAAAAGCCCTAATTTTCCACTTTTCTGATCAAAGTCCCGAACTAGGGTTTGATCAAGCCCGGCCTTCTGCCCAACCAAAAAATCTGATCTTGGTCTCTAAATTTCTATTTTGATGAGTATCATTCAGCCGTGGTCTCCGTTTACAAAAATTCCAACTTTCTTCAAAGCCCTAAATTTCGGAAGCCATGAATGAAGGTATTCAAAAATAATTATGTTTTGACAGAAATATGTACCTGATTGTTTCTGGTGTAACTCCAAACTTTTCAATCCACAGGGTCTGAAAAACTTTTCTGAGATATCCTGACCTGTTATATTTCCATCCTGACAGGTCTGACCTCAATTGGGGTCTCTGAGAGAGAGTTATGTCAAATGTCGCAACGTGACCGGTTTTGGGATAAAACAGAAGAGCGAACTTGTACAGTGTGCCACGTGTCACTGTTTGAACTTCGGCCTCTGAAAAACTTTTCTGAGGTATCTAGGCCTGTTATATTTCCATCCTGACAGGTCTGACCTCAATTGGACTCTCTGAGAGAGAGTTATGCCAAGTGTCGCAACATGACCTGTTTATGGGATAATACAGGAGGGAAAACTTGTACGGAGTTCCACGTGTCACTGGTTCAACTTCGGCCTCTGAAAACGTTTTCTGAGATAGTACAGACTGTGTACTACCTGTCACTTTTTACGAAATTTCATTTGGAGCTTCCTAGCCCAAGATATGACTTTTTTCCCAAGGTCACCTGATTTTGACTCAGATCTGGAAGAGGCAGAAACCCTATATTGTACAGATCATAAATCACAAAGTACAATGAATTAGAGGTTGTCCTTTGGAAACAAGGTACCTGGAGATTTAGTCTTCGTCCTGTAACAATTTCAGATCCGAAAACTTCTCCAAAACGGATTTATAGCGAAAGTGCTACGATGACGGGTTTTTGCTATGTAAAACCCTAACCTTCAAATTGTCGTAAGTAAAGCAAGTGTCTTTAGTGCCATACCTTGTCTTCCTTCAGGTTAGCTCTGATACCATGTTAAAATTCAATATGCTAAGACAGAAAATAGCAGCATTACATTCCATTTCACAATAATAGCATATACAGGATCACTGAAGAAACAACAAGCACAGCATAAACACAAGAGACAGAGATTTATCCTGGGAAACCCTCATGGGGTAGAGAACCCAGCAAAGCTTCCTCAATATAGATGACCAGCAATATACAAAGATGAAACCCTAAGACATGATCTCCTTCTCCACAATAGCAGACCTCTCCTCCACAAGTGCGCTATCCTCAAGTGTGTGGGAGTATCAAATGAGGAACACACCTCCTCTATTTATACACTACTCTGATATGTATTTTACACAAGTACATGTAGGCTCGTATTTAACCATTAGGTTAAATACCCCATTATAACTGACTGGGCCGACCCCCACATGGTGGGTCTAATAACCCTAGTTACCACACCCAACTCGGAGGAATAAACATCTCCGGATTTATAGTATAATCACATCGGAGGTATGGAACATCTCCGGAATAAATAATATACAAATATAATATTCTTTGAAGTTACAATATTTCAACATAAAAGTGTGCTCAAAATGGTTCTGTCGTGTGGATTTGTATGAGCCAAGGACAGTTCAATGTAATCCTGCATCGGTTGGCGGCCATAAATACATCATTGTGGCCGTCGATTACTTTACCAAATGGGAAGAATCCATGCCTACTTTTAACTGCAAAGATGACACTGCAGCCCGCTTCTTCTTCAACCATGTTATTACTCGTTTTGGAGTACCAAAGCAACGCATCTCAGACCACAGTTCTGACTTTGAGGAATCTGTTTGGAAAGAATTGTCAACCCTCCTTAAATTTGAACATCATTTTTCTTCCACCTACTACCCCCAAGGGAACGGTTGAGTCGAAGCTATTAACAAAATTTTGAAGACCATCCTCCAGTGCACTATCGACCAACATAAGTACAATTGGCATCACATGCTCTTCCCCACACTGTGGGCTTATCGCACATCCACTAAAACCGCTACCGGTTTCACCCCTTTCCATTTGGTTCACAGCGTAGAATCTGTCCTCCCAATTGAGTGTTAGATCTCGACATTGCATATCGTGATCAAACTCCTCCCGGATACTTCACCTATAGAACAACGCTTACTTCTTTTAGAGAAAGCCGATGAACATCGTTGCGCAGCCCTCCAAACAATTGAAGCTGCAAAGTACCGATCCAAAGTCAATTATGATAAACATGTTCACCCACGAGCATTTAGTGAGGGAGACATTGTCCTCGTTTACGATCAAGCCCATGACAAAAAGGGCAAAGGAAAATTTGAATCCATGTGGCAAGGCCCATACATCATACACACTTTCCTTGGACATGGGGCGTACATTTTGACTAAATCAGAAGGTAACCCATGCGCAACCCTTGTAACGGGTTGTACCTTAAACACTCTTATCCATAAAAATCTGCTGGACACCACAATCCATATTGTACAGTTTTTTATTCACTTTTTTTGTAAACTTTCAAAACCTTACGTTTTCATTTTTTCCTGCATGACCACAGATGGATCCTGTTCCACGCTACTATGTTGGCTTCACTGACAGTGCAAGTTGCTGGTCTCCAAATCTCGCCTCCACAGCTTGGGTACTCTATTCCCCCTAACACGAGTTTATCCACCTCGACAGAGTGTGTATGGAACTGCCACCAATAACCAAGCTGAGTACGATTTGTGACCGGTCTCCTAACCGCCGCCCTCCAGATGGGCATAAGCCACCTTCATGTCTTCCTCGGATCCTAACTTATTGTTCCCAACTCAACAATTGTTACCAGGTACGTGATCCTAGTCTCTTTAGAAAATACCTTCGCACTAAACAAATGATTAGACACTTTGAATCCATTTCATTCACTCATGTCCCAAGAAATCTCAACAGTGTAGCAGACCAAATGGCTAACAACATTCTAGATTGACACATCAACCAAACCATGTAGTACATCAAAAACATGCATCACATAGGCATCAAAAAACTAAACAAACCATCATAGTATTGCATCCACGTGCATAAAATGTGCCTCCAAGGGCATACAAAAAAAATAGTATTGCATCCACGTGCATAGAACGTGCATCCACGGGCATACAAAACACCAACAATTGCATCCACATGCAACAACACATAAAAACAATTACAGATGTGCATCCACGTGCATACACGACTATATAATCAAAAAACGCATCCATGTGCATAAATATATATATCATCATATAGTCATAAAGTCAAGAGTTCCCTCAGCACTCGAATATCCATATGTTCAGCCGTACATAATACATATCCACAAAAACGTCCCCATATGTTCATCAGCATTTGGGGGCAAGTAAAAGACAGCCTAATCCTCATCATCATGGCCCGCTGCCTCCTCTATCTCCTCCTTCGGATCATACTGATCCCTATCCCTCCTCTCCGCTACCAACACAACTATCCGTCGCAAAATCGATCTCCACTCACGCGGAGAATCGAAACATTGGTCTAACACATGCTGGTCCAAATATCTCCAACCATCATTTGGCACACCATCCAATAGCTCATCAATGGTCTCACGTATACCCTCTACATCATTGTCTCGGCGGCGTACACCTCCTCACGCAGGAGGTCGGGGTGCCACCACCAGTGGAGGTACCACCACCACCACCACACGATTCCTACTTCCCTGATGCTCCGGTGGAGGCCATGGACCCACATATGCAAACAACCAACAATAGGCGACATCAGCATCATGAAAAAACCTATAGCTATCATCATAAAAAAACATACAAACATGATATGATAGAGCAACATCTGGCCCCTAGGCCTCACCTGGAGCACAGGGCATCTCTATATCCCCCCGGAAATCCATATCCCAGTACGGGTAGTCATCGAATAGAACTAGCATCTGCTCCCACTGCTCATACATCTCTATAATAAAGAACTGTCCAGGGCATCATCTCTCCCCACCGCACCATCCACGGCTCGCTGATCAAACCAGCCCGAACCGACACACGAGGCCGCAATGTAAGAACCCCCTCGGAGTCTACTTATTGCTTTCAGACTCTCTAAAACTGAAAGCAACCACGAGCATGAACTATCCTGGGCTCGTACAAATCCACACAACAGTACCATTTTGAGCACACTTTTATCCCTTCTTCGAACTCCTAAAATAATGAAAAGATAGCCGAGCAATCTTGCTTCCTTTCATGCTCATTAAACGTATCTGAAAGGGCATCTACCTGGTATAATTTTACCCATTTTCCAGACCTTGTAGACTAATTATGAAAAAGGAATAATCTAGTCACATCGGCTAGAAGAGTTCTTCATTGCATCCTTTTATGCTTTTTCGGGCCTTGAAAACTAACACACGAAAAAGAATCCCCAGTGGACTCACCAAAAACTGTTGCTTGGGTTTTCACCCAAGCATGTGCTAATGTGCACCTACTAACTTGTAGTAGCAATTTAGATTAAATAGTAAAAGTAAATAGATGTAAGAAGTAAATCTTGATCTAACATATGCAAGTAAATAATTCTAGATTAAAAATAGTAAACAAAATTGATTCATGAGAGAAATAAATAAAAACTGGAATATTTTATATTACCTCAAAGGGTGAGGATGGTTTAGGTTGAGCAGCTACAATGATGAGGTGCTCCAAATCTCCAATGATCTCTTCTTCTCCAAGATGCTAATGGGTATCTTCAAACTATAAAAAGGTGATAGAGGCTCCTCACTATTCATCCACATTTCATCCTATCCTTATGCTGCCAAATTCGTTCTTGAGAACCCTTGCCTCCTTTTTGAGTTTGAAGATCCCCATTAGCATCTAGGGGAAGAAGAGATCATTTGATCTTTGGAGCACCTCACCATTTTAGCTTCTCAAGCTCAACCGTCCTCACCCTTTGAGGTAATAGAAAATATTCAAGTTTTTACTTATTTCTCTCATGAATCAATTTTGTTTACTATTATTAATCTAGAATTATTTACTTGCATATGTTAGATCAAGATTTACTTTTTACATTTATTTACTTTTACTATTTAATCTAAAATGCTACTACAAGTTAGTAGGTTCACATTAGCATTTGCTTGGGTGAAAACCCAAGCAACACTTTTCCGGCTCATAGTGCCCAAACATATGGGCCCACATACGCAGCACCCAGTTATGGTTAGAACCATCAGGCATACACCGCTCCTGCAACCCCACCAGTGTATTACCATCCTCTGCCTACCCTTGCTCCCTTACAACCTCAGGATACCCGAACCTATTATCCACCACAGGCACCACCTGCTCCCGCTCAACCGCAGGCTCCCCTTGCACCCCAACGACAGGTTTATGCTCAACAGAACCAACAATGAAATTAACCGACCCCCAATAACCAACAAGGACAACAAGACAAAATATGTGGATGCAATCGCAAAAACAATCAACGAGGGAGGATCCCCCCCAACCCCCTGGTTAATAATAGCCCCAATACCATGAATCAAGACCCTAATCAACTTCCCTGACAAGGTAAGAACGCAGAGTGACAAACCAATCATCCATGCTCCTTTTGTAATGTCTACGTACACTACACTCACCATTTCCCTCATTTAATAGCATCCCTCTAGCTTTGGGATGAGGCTAACCACCATAACGCTACTGCCACCCCTCAGGGACAACCTCAACCACCTCAGATGACACAACCTCTTATGGTGTTACAAAAACATTTACCCATACAAGGGGTCGTTATGGAATAGCCTATGATAACACACAACCCCCTACCCACGCAAGGGGTCCCTACCACACAACCCCCGGTTAGCTATGCCGCATCCACAAGTCAAGCCTCTGAGTCTGGATTCCATCACCTTATAATGATTTCGTTATCTGATATCAATCTCCAAACTCGACGTAACCAATATGGTGCAGCTACGGATCCCATGACAACCGATAAGGCGACCATGTGAACCTCTATCGACCAGTCATTATTCCTTCCACCACCACTGAACGAAGGATCTGTCAAAGCCCCCAAGTTCCCGTTGTGCCACATTACTAATAAACCCAATGCTCATGCCGCCCCCAATTATAACATTGTGTATGTCCTGGCCCAATCCCCCGCTGCCATGTCAGCCGTAGAATTTCTAAAGAACTACCCCAGACAATGTAAATCATTGCTATCCACTCTAGGTGCTATGGATCCTTTAGATTCAATACTAATAGAATTTGACTTAGATCAATCAGAAGCCAACATGCCTTCGTCTCTTACATTTCAGATATCAGTAATGATTTGAAACTTGGGTATACATCGATGCATCATCAATGAGGGCGCCTACACATGTGCTATGTCCACATTCGTGTGGAAAAAAATAGGATCCCATCCTTTGCAAACATCAATAACGGCTCTTCGAGCTTACGATGGCCGTGCAAGCCAACCCCAAGGCCTGCTTGCCAATCTCCCAGTCCAACTAGCACTAGTACAAAATGAGAGATAAGTGACTAGGAGACTAAAAACGTTAGTCACCACTATTTTTTCAATGGATAAAAGACTAAAATTGAGCAATTTTAAATAAGCCAACAAAAAACGACTAAGATAAACGAGTAATTTAGTCACAAAATAAAATATATGACTAAATAACAAGTGACTAAAATAAAAATGACTAACATAAATGACTAATTTAGTCACAGGAATATAAATATGACTAGCTAACAATGATTAATGTGAATTAGTCATTTATGTTAGTCATTTTTAGTTGTGTCACACTAACAATAGAAAATTACAATTTTGATAATGAATTTGTACAATATTTTATTAAATTTTAACAATGTAGATGGATTTAGAGACCTCGATCCCTTTAAAGGGTGTCTCTGAATCCATATACAGTGTTAAGATTTAGTAAATTGTAACATTGTATATGTATTTAGAGACTCGAGTGATGTTAATTGTGTCAATTGTCAAATGGAAAATTGCAATTAGTTATTATCTACTAGTATAATATATATCATTTTTTAGTTTTAGTTTTACCATAAAAATATGAAACCACCTCTCAAGTTGTTTTCCGCTCGGGGAAAAAAGAAAGGAAAAAACCTATACACAGATAAGCATTGTTCAACCTCCCTGACAGTCTGACAGCCGAGAAGATAGTTGTGAACACGAGCCTACCTCATAAATCCCAATACCCGCCAACAATGCCTAGTCTTCGGAAGAAGACAAAGACGGACCCAACAGAAATCAAAGACCAAAATGACAATAAACCAAAATAATAGCAGGTCACCACACCTCCAAAACCCACGGATAACTAACCATCATCCCTCCAATAACTAGCGATAGAAGGAAGCCTTCCTTATAAACAAAAAGGGAGAAATGACTACAAAGAGACACCACCTAGACCAACCAACAACTTGATATTATATATCACTAAGAAACTGATACGTCCATTATATATAAATAAATTTACACACTACATTGTTCTTGTATATCGAGGAGACACTAATACATTCATTATGTATGAATGAAATTAAATATTACACTTCTTAGTGTAATCATAAGTAAGAAATTGATACATCTCTTATATTTATTTTAATATAATTAAAATTAAATACTGCATTGTGGAGTATATCACTTCAAAAAGTTTGATATTTCTAGTTTTGGTGTATGATGTTTGTAGTTTTGGTGCTCAAAATATTTACAACGAAGGCGTTTCTTCAACATTGACAGTTTGGGGACACTGTTCATTATTCCTTAGCCTTGTCAGCAACCAAATTTTGCCACTTTTTTTATTCTTACTATGGTTTTGATCACGCTTGGTTTATTGTGTGTCAGTCACAAAATCTCGTCTTTATTATCACTGCCTACCTTCAATTTCGATTTTGCCTTCCTTTGTCTACACCCATGAAGTTTTTTGTGATTGCAGAAGTACCCGTCTTTGCCTCTACCTCTGAGGTTGCAAGGTATCATGGTCAGGAATGCTTGTCGATTTGGGTTGTTGCATTTCATTATTATACATTGAGGCTTGTCGAATTGAGTAGAATTTTTAAAAGGGTATTATGGTATGCTTGTCGAACTCCTGGTATGCTACACTCCGCATATCATAATAGTATGGTATGGTGCAGTAGCATACTCTTGGGATACTCAAGTGTCTATTGAAGACAATGTCTATGGAGAGAATCAACCTGGTGACGCCCCAGGAAATATCGATTGCTATCAGGTATTTGGGTAGGGCAGGGAGAATTGATGAAGCCTTGTTGGATTGAAAAGATCTATGTTGTCTATAAATACATTACAGTTGTATGCATCCAACTGCAAGATCATTTTGGGGTTTTGTTTATATTGTTAAATCGGCATAACGAGAAGCTTTGGGTGCACACTACTACACCCAGGGCTAGTTTAAGACATAATTATCATTTTGTCTTAAATATTTATTTATTTATTTTTAAAATGTCTTAAACTAAAATGTCTTTAAAATAAATATAAAAGGGCTTTCATGACAGCTTTGTCAGCCTCTAAAACAGCTAATTACTTCCACATCTTGCATCCACTAATATTTAATGTCAAATTATTGTAAAATAAATTACTTCAATGCTACTTTTTACAAAACAAAATGTTTCCTCTCACAATTGTAAAAACACGTATAGGTTGTTTTGCACTTTATGAAGATATTGCTTTTCAACAGAGAAGTTGTTTCCTTAGGTTCTTCTGTCAATTGTGCATCTATTCTAGGATAAGATATAGCTCTTCAATTCAATTTTTGAATCTATCCAATTTTTTCTTCAACGTTTTATTACACCTTATGGGGCAATTGCTAATTATAGGTTCACAGAACATTTTCATTTTTCATTTTTCATTTTATGGACACGAAAACTTGTTCAAATCATTTATGTCACCTTGATATCTGTGCACTTGGAATTTTTCCTAGATCAGTGTAAAGCACTTGATGTAGACATGACCACCACAATAAACGCATGAAGGTGCAACATGGGCATAGACATCACCATCAAGGACAGGGGCTTATTTGGTTGCAGGAAGGACAGTTAATTATCGAGTTACCCTCATTAATCAACAATGTTGCCTGCCCGGTCATCAATATTTCACTTGATCATCTGTAACGGCCGGCATTGGCAAGTTAATGCTTATGCAAGCTGCAGTATCATCTACACTATGACAATATTTTCGGAGAAGCATGAATTGGGTATATTGCATGCACGTGAGGTGCAAATTTTCAGGCGAGAGGTATGAAGTTGGAGGGAATTGAAATATATGTTTTTACCCTTGCATTTTAAATATGTTTTGCAGTATTCTCAAACATTAATCATTCCATCTATGCGGTTGAACTTGGTTTATAGTCTAATATTGCATTGTCTCCGTTTAATCATGTGAGGTGTTTTCTTTCATGGCTTGAGTGTTTTATTTTATGGGTTATCTTTATCTGACATGTAGAGCCTGTACTAACTCATTTTATGTGGTTTTTTGTTTGTAGACTGCACCTCCAATTAAAACCTTTGAAGCTCATGGCATTCAAAAAGATTTGAAGGATATTACAATTAACTGCCAGTACATCAAATAGGTAAACAAATTCTCTTTATGGATACCCTTAACCAATTTGGCTGAAGGGGTTTCTTTGAGTTTAGAGTTTCTAATCCTGCACCGTTTCCCTGATTTTTTATGTCTTCTTTGTGTCATGTTACCCGTGAAACCCCAAAATTAAGACTTGGAATCGCAGAGCTAAGAGGTTAGTAGAGGAATATTGAAAATTGATGCAGTAAGGAAAGGTACATTGTTGACTGTCTAATGCCAAATGTCCATTAGGAATTCAGATGCCTACATTTTAGCAAGTTAATGCAACTACCTGGATGCATCTAGAAAGATCGCATCCTGGGAGGCACTCTTTGTTGCTTCTAATTTACTACTAATGACTAAAGAGTTTGTTTTCATGTTTCTCTCTTTAGAATATACTTGTGAATGAGTCTCTGTCGGCATGTTCTTGTGTTTAGTTTTTTGTCATTGTCTGCTAGACACAGGAGTATTTCCTTAATTTGATGATTGGAATATGCTTTGTGGTTAGCAACAAAGGGGTTTTGTATGGAGTTTGTAATCTGGTAGTTTTGTTTTTCTAGGCTACTGCAGCCAAAAGAGAGGCCCAAATAGGACTTCCTGTTAAAAAATTTGGTCATGGTTCATCAAACACAAATTATGAGGTGATGGCAAGGGCCAAGGGCTGTGATTTGCGTCATATTAGTTTGTCCCTTTTTTTCTTGGTTTTTTACTTTAATTACATATTGATGTGACCCAATATTATTCTTGTTGGTATTGCTATTCATGATTCCTTTTTTTCTTTGGTTTTCCGATAAACATTCATTTGATTGCACTATTTAGCAGGGTAACGATGGTGGCCAACCAAAGGAAACAGATGCATTAGCAAGGGAACTATTGGAGGTGAAAAGGAAAGGATCATAAAGGATTATATCTATGGGAAATCATCTGGTTGGGATCTTCGCTCTATAAGTTCAAAATATACCTTTTAGATACATACATATGAATTCTACTTTCCTGTGATATTAAGGAGAAAATATTGTTACTGCATTTCCTATCACACTTGATTAGCAAGATAAACTAGAAATACAAATCATTACAATTTCCAATTGTTTCCAAGTTCTCGAGGTATGGAGAACGCAATCACTTATTTTTTGATAAGGACTGGATGGATTTTTGAGTTGGAAGACTTGTACTATCAGCAATGGATGCTATTCTTGATCAGTATTTGGGCACCATATGCATTTTTAATTTTTTTCTTTAATAGGGTGTCGCTTAAGATAGTGTAGAAGATTGTTCTGGTTTCACATATCAAGACATTCCGAAATTGGCATATCGTGGCCGATGGTCCTTTGGATTTATAGCATTTCTAATGAGCTTCCCTTTCTCAACCAAATATATGTCTGAATCAATGGATTAGGAAAGGTAAAAACAAAGAATATTTGCACCAATGGCCAAAAAGTGGGCTATTGAAGTGGAAAATTATAAATTTGTTATGCAGAATGAAAAAAATGAATGGTACCAATGTTTGAAAGTGGTCAATGGCATCAGAGGTTATTTTGGAGTCCTAGCATTTCCATTTTAAAGTAGAACATAGAAATAAAAAAAGTATAGACATGATCATTTAGCCTTGTTTTTTATTGAAATAAAGAAAATCAACAATTTTAGATGTAAATTCGTGATATTTGGAGTTTTTGGAATAATAAATACTTAAAAAGAAAGTAAATCTAGAGAGGAAATTGAAGTTCTCAAAATGCAGAATGGATTTCTCTAGTGAAGATTTCAATTTTGCACCATATGGCTTTACTTTCGTTTCATGACATGATCATTAACTTGTATGCAAGTATTTAAACATGTTGGTTTTACTTGGTGGCCAAGTTGTTTGACAATGGTATATGGGGACATAGGTGTTTGAGACATGAATCGTAGACCCCCCTCAAGGGTACATGGGGGCACACATATTAACATAAAAGATATTAAAAGCTAAAATTACAAAATGAGATATAGATGTAAAGATGTTAATTTTTTGATCATTGATAAAATATAACTACATCAACCACAATAGAATATATCATAGATCATACATATATCACCATGAAATTTAGTTTTCTAATTCAATGTCATCAATTGTATTGCATAGATAAGATGATTGTGTTAGACTAAGTCCCTAGTCAATCAGAAAGTTCGAGATCACCTCTTAAGGAGTTATGATCTTTATCTCTTGATGAGGTGTTGTCATTATCCATTGATGCGTTGCTATTGATATTTAGATCTAGAGGTGGTTACATCCATGTACTATATATTAATATCATTGTATGAATATAATTGTAGAAATTGGATGAAGGCCTTTTTGCCAATTTCTTCTAGTGTTGTGTCTACTTGCTCTATTGATTAATAGATTGATCACAATGCTAATGGCAAATGCAAAATAACGTAGAAGAATCTCATAGTTTGTCCTCCTACTTAGAGTCATCATCAAAATCATCCATATCACTACCATTCCAATTGGCATTGTTCTTTCCTCCCTCCTCTAAGATATCTAGTGCAACTATTGCATCTTTGGTGTGGACGATGAACCCTCAAGAGGACCATTGGCATTAGAAGTGGTTGGCCCTAGCACTAGGGTATTGAGATCTAAGTTGGGTAATGTGGAATCAAATGTGTTGTCCGAACCCATATCATCAAGCAATACATCCAACATATTTTTCATTCTTGTCAACCAATCTTCCTTCATCCTATATATAAGATAGAGGATGGTGTGCACATACATCAATGTCTATACTTTGGATTGCGCAAGCTTGTTCTTCAAAGAGGGAAAATTCTTGTAGGTTGTCTTATTAATCCCACAACAAGAGGATGAAGTAACTCAAGATAGGATTATCATGGCTAGTTATTGTGGAAGAGTGCATGCTACTCCATGTGTTTCCCATCAGGCATAGGTTTTTTTCCCAAGGAAAATCTTGCGAGGAATCAAACGGGATGATTCTACATATTCGTTGATGGAATTCCTAGTAAACCTGTCAACTTAAGCTAGTTTTCATAACTCATATCTCTAATCATATCATGTCCCTTGAATCCCCTAGATGCAATGGAAAATGCTATGAAGCTCTCCACTTCATCAAGGGTATCTTTTTTATGATATATCTTGCTCAATGTGATCTTCCTAACCTTTGAAATCTCCTTGTCTATGTGAGGAGGGAATTTGTGTATAGGAGCAACATTGAGCCACTCATCAATATAGTACTTGTGATTCAACTGTTGAATTTATTCCAACTGCGAGAGCCATTCTCTGGGAAGATGGCACCCTAGTCATTCCACTAGGGTTCCTGGTTTGGGACCAGACGATATAAGTCCTTGGAAGGTACCCTAGGGCCCCCAGCTGTCTCCTGAGGTTTCTTGGTATGGGACTGACCTTATCTCAGATCTATTTTTTCCTTTTAAATGTTTAAGGTTGAATTTGGAAGTTTATGCTGAGGCTTAAGCCACCCACCTGCTATAGATTAACTCATCTCATATCTGATCTGTTTTATTACCTTAAGGGATGATGTTATCTCTGATTAGGGTTGATCTATTCCCTATGTCCTACTGTTGAAGGTAAAATTGTTATCTGTTGTTCTTTTGAGTTAGATCTACTTAGTTTATCTTGTAAAAGACTGTTGTTGGCGGGAAAATCTACCCTATAGCAAGGAAACTAATGCTATCAACTTGGTTGGGGTGACAGGTAAGTGTATTGATGATATTGCAAATATATTTATGGAAAGAAATAAGTTATGGATCTTGGGAACACACCTTTCAATCGAAGTTTGATCCTAGCCTTGACTTGATCTTGTGTTCAACTTCCAAATCCACCTTCCTTTCAGTAAACCTGCAATAACAATACCTTTCTCAAAGCGTTTTGGACAATATATAAAGCTTGAAAGAAACAAAAACAATGTTTAACATTCAGCATTGACCAAAACAGATCCAAATTAAAATGTTATTTCATAATACATTTAAATTGGAACAAGAAAGACACTTCAACCTTTATTGTCAAAAGTAGAATGATGTACAAGTATACCTGATCATGAAACAGGCTCCTGCAACTTGATTCTGGGCTCTGGCTCTTCTTTGGCTTGGATATCTTCAGCATCAACTCCTCCAATGCAAGCTTCTCTCTATGTCTCAAAGTTTCTCCGTTAATCCATCTCACCATCTAGGTTCTAACCCTTCTCTTTTAATCTTCTTTGTATTTATAAGATTAGAGAAGTAGTTCAGGTCGATGTATAGCTATGGAGGAAGTTGGGGGAGTTAGGAAACTACCCGCAACTAATCCTCCTTGAGAAATTAATTTAATTTTTAAATCATCTTTTAAGATGTACGCGGCTCTTGTTCAGTGAAGTAGCGTATAGGGCGCTACTTTAGTGCTTATCAACTAGCGCTCATTCAATTTTAAATGGTGAGCGCTACTATGCTGAGAAGGAGTAGCGTATGTTAGGGTATGGGCTCTACTATTATACACTGGAGCAGCATATGGGCGCTAGTATCTTTGAGTAGAGTAGCGCTCATATCTCAAAATGATATATTTTTTGGGTTTTTCCAGTAATGTTAGGAAATGGAGTGAGTTCAAAGTATCATCTAAGGTCAACATGCTCCTCCATCCAATTTGTCCTTTTGTGTGATCAACAGCTCAAGGTGATCACGGACAGAGAGGTGCAAGTTTAACCTATAACAGATGCCCCATAATGTGTGAGGTCAGAGGAAAACGATGGCCGAAATACATTATAATCCAAAGCCAGAGGAGGAGCAAAGAACCACAAAAAACAAGTCACAAGAACACCTGCAACAAAGATCAAGGTCAGCTAGCAATTACATTTTTGACATCATATAGATGTGCAGTGTGATACAACATGATCTTCGATACACAACAAGGAGATGTATATAAAGCATGGCCACTTGAAATACAAGCATGGATCCATGTCAAACTGAGAGATCATAGCCATAACCACAAACTGGATCTATGTCTCATGGAGAGCCGAATATCTATGAGGCTCAATCTTGCGCAACTTGGGTGAATAACAAAATGAGGTAATGTCATCCAAAATCCCAAGGTCTTCATCCAAAACAACTCTAGGTACAAACCCTAACCATGTGAATAGATGAGCTGACAGTCGAACATGGGGGGTATCATTTGATTACCGGTCATTGATGTATACCATTAACAAACGCGAGGACTTCCACCGATAATGATGATGGGGTCCAAGGTACCAAGTACGATTCGCCAAATGTGAATAGATGGACTTGGAGTCGAACACTTGGGAATCCTGTCAAAGAAAAGACATTAGTGTATTCTCATCATTCAACAGCGAGGAAAATTGCCACTGGTGACTGCAATCTCCAAGGTACTAACCGAAACTCTAAACTTCAATCCCAGAGTAAAATGAGTTGATGTCGATGGGAAGAAGTCCGTTGGAAGGGAGGCCTTAAGGCATCCTCCATCATCCAACTCAAGGAACACTCAACTGGTAAGAGCTGACATGGAATAATATGTAACAAGACTGACACTAGGAAGGCCGACACATGAGGTCAAGGTAAACTGCAGAATGGTTGACACAGGGTATATCCTTGAACATTGAGCACGACACAAAGTGACTTAGGCAGTTTCTAACATAATGGGGTAAATAATAAGTCTGAAATGTAAGAGACATTAGCAGACCCTCCATATGGTTGGAAGAATAACCAACCGGGGGAGTAAATAACTCGGAGGAAAAGTTCACCCTGAGGTCAAAACTAAACCCAACCGACAAGATAGACTCAAGTAGGTGTTGTGTTCAAGGATAGAACTTGACTGAAACTGCCTTTGACAATGAAGATATGATATGTCTTTCCTGTCCCTTATTCTTTTTAGATAAAAGAATGCCCTTCTTGTTGTTTTAATGAGTCCAAGAAAGAAAAAACTCAATAGATCCAACCATGTAAAAGTTTAATGAGCCCATGGGAGGAAGACTCAGTACCTTCTTCATTATTTATAGAGTTCGAAGAAGAGATAGAAGATTACTCTATATTTACTGATCTCTGGATTTTAATATCGAGCCGAGATCTGTTCTTGCTCGTCGGTGTTTTCAATTTTAAGGAGTCTGAAAAACTTAAACAATAACTCCATATATCTGCTCGTGGATTTTAGTATCGAGCCCAAGTAGATTAATGCTCGCCGGTGTTTTCTTGTTTATAGAGTCTGAAAAAACTTAAACAATCCTCTTTTCACCTATCCGTGGATTTTATATCGAGCCCGGATTGGTCTGTGCTCGGCGGTGTTTTCTTGTTTATAGAGTTGAAAAACTTAAACAGTCCTCTACTTACCCTCTCATGGATTTCACATCGAGCCCGAGTAGGTGTATGCTCGCTTGGTATTTTCATGTTTAGAGAGCCTGAAAACCCTAAAGAAAGGCTCCAAAAGGACCTTTTTTGTATAGTTAGTCTCCTCCCCCGAAAAAGTATAAAACAATGGAAGAAGAACTCTTCTAGCGCATACAAGAGTATACCTAGAGTATACATTTTTCGTAGTTAATCCACCTAGGCCCGGAAAAGGGGTAATTCTATACCTGAGTGGATGGGCCTTCGATTACTTTAACGAGCTCGAAGAGGACAAGCTTGCTCGGCAATCTTGTTTAGGTTTAGATAGTCCAAACAAGAGCTTAAAATGACTTAAAGGTCAGCTTCTAGGATCATAGCTTCATACTCTGCCAAAACTAGGTCTTCAACAAAAGATTAGTCGATGTGACAAAAATCTTGAATGATATATGAATTTGAAATATTTAGCTAGTTGACAAGGTCTATCATCAAGAATTTTTAAACTTAGGAGATGAATCCGACAAAAATTAAATGAAAATTGAGCTTGGATTAGTATTATACCATATTGTGTGTTTCAATTGATTAATTAGGGGTTTTTTGAAAGTTTTGAAACTATAGAAAATTAACAATTGTGGGTGAAAATCAAAATCCAATTTATATATAATTTCATTTTTTAAAAATCAATTTTCAATTTTGTTTTGTAGGGCAAAGATTGGGGCAACCTTTTGCAAATTTCAAATCTCCGTGGCGATCAAACTAAGCATCCAACCGTCAATCTTCCTCCACCAAGTAAGTTAAAATCCAATTGACTTGCATTTTCATAGTTTATTTTTTATTTTTTGAGCAAAAAATGGCTTGCAACGTGATGCTCACAAGTGTTGCCTCGCGGGCGCTACTGTGTAACCACAGTAGTAGCGTATAAACGCGATGGGCGCTACTGTGCTACAGCAGAGTAGTGCCCATACGCGATTGTGTAGTATACACAGTAGCGTACACTCTTGAAAATCTACATACAAGCGCCGAGACTCAAAAAATTTTGGTTTTTTGTGCAGGATGGTCCTTCAATGGAGGGAGAGGGAGCATGAAGACATGGATATGTTGGCCATGCAAGATCCAGCCACCCTCCACGATCTCCGAAGATGCGGTTTGTTGAAGTTTTACCGAACCGTAATCATGAGGGCTTTAAACAAACTGTTTCGAAGACTTATTCAGTATTGGGATGTGGATACCAATACCTTTGTCATCCGTGGGCAGACTCTGGATCTTACTGTTGATAACATATATTTCATTACTGGTCTCTCAAGGAGAGCAGATGTAATCAATCTAAAAGGGTCTTCTCGTGTGGGTGTAAGATCAGTGCAAGAATACGTGAATACATATTGTGTTGCCGGAGTGGAAAAATCGGGAAGCCAAGTCTTGATTTCAACTATTGAGGGTCTCCCTTTGAAAGTGATAGTGAGCATGATCAACCGAGTGGCAAGTAGTGCTTCACAACACTTAGCTTCTAGGCACTCTATGCATATTGGTGTACAATGCTTGCATGGTCATGTCTATGATTGGTGTACTAGTTTACTGGCAAACATGAAATCTCAATTGACAAGTTGCAAATCCGGCACAATGAAGAATTTTGGGTACGGTAGTATTTTGTGTACTTTCTTCTTTGAGAGGATGCCTGCTATCAGTTTGGGGATGCCTCTACCTCAGGTTAACCCCCGTGAGCTGTTGGGGTGACATATTCCTCCGCCGGGGTGGTGGGGAAAGTCACTACTGTTATCATACTGATGATTTCTGGGGGTGGTGGGAGAGGAAAGTGCCCGCTTTCAAGCAGTTTCCATATGCTGGATTGGATTTCCGTCATGATCCAGAACTGGTGCTTCCTCCAGGTGGAGCCTGGGGAGATATTGGTATGTTTAAATTTTGAGGTTTATTTAATTTTTTCAAACTTTTTCAAGTATTTGAATTTTATGAATGAGTTTTGAAGTTCTAATCAAGTGTCATATGCAGATGTTGGGCCTGTTCGTCCTGAGGGACATCCTACCATCTATGTGAGGCCAGCTGATATTACTGCAGCAGATGATATGTTGGGAACCCTGGAGAGAAAAATAAGTCGGTTGACTCACGAAGTTCCTGCATGCCGTATGGATCAAATACCTGTTGATATGCAGGAAGATGTTGTTGGGGTGCCCCCAGCATGGCTTAGGGTGCTGCGGAAGATAGCTAGGCTTGTCATATGCTATCGCAATGCAGTAGATGATGATGATGTCCCTCCTTCTCCATAGGAGAGAGACACATTCTATGTATATATTTTTGAGGCTACTATGCCCAGCTTTTGTACTTTTATGACTTGACTTGATAGACTTGTGGCTCAAAACTCATATTTTTTGATACGGTATCGGCTATATACAGTATCGGTTATTTACATGTGTATGTGTTTTATGTGTGCAATGTTGTTTATGACAATGTATGATGCAAATGCCAGTCTAACACATAGTTTGCTAATGAATCAGCTAAAGTGTTTAAACTTCTTGGAATGTGTTCATATCTGATAGAATGAAATTGTCTTTCCAAAAGTCTAACTCGTAGAAATTGACGTAGCAATCTCGGATCTCTAATCTGATAGACACCTGTTAACTGAAATACAATTAATTATGAGTCAAGCCTTACCTCCAAATGTGAAATGCCATGACTGAGAGCATCTCGGAGAAGTTTTATAACTGCACTGTATTCAGCCACATTATTCATGGTAGGACCCAAACAAACCCCCCCCGAAGAGACAAGTTGGTCAGCGGGTGAATAAATGACCCAAGCTGCTGCAGCCAACTGACAGGTGTGGCGACTGGCACCATCAGCAAATCCTAAGAAATGTTCGGTTGACATCTGGTACATGAAATGAAACACACATAAGATTAACTAACGAGCATAACAAAACTAGCTTTACAAAAATATACAGCTATGTTACAAGAAAAAGTATTTCAGCCTAGGCGTAGTACTTCTTCAGGTAGGGTCAATGTCTGGATCCTCCTCGTGAGGCCGAGCAAAGGTGTTATGGAAATCACGGAAAAGATTGGTATACGGTATGATCTCATCGAGATAACATCCCGTTTCAAAGAAAATGTTTCCGTTGACCCCAGTGAAAATGTTCACCAGCGAGGTATGCAATCTATTTGCTTCAACAACACCAACTTGTGACGAAGTGAAATTAGTATTTTCATCAGGTGTTGAACAAAATTCACCTCTCTCTATCAAGTTAAGAACAGGAATCAAGAAGGACCTAGGATCTATATGTTCCCGAGGATGATCTGGGTTGGTCATGGCTTCTAACATTTCCTCTTCAGAAGGTAAAGTAGTATCTAAACTGTCAAGAGAGTGGATCGGGTCTGGTGTCTGAGTAGTGGCACAATCTATGTTTGACTCGACGGGCACCAATGGAGTCAACATATGTTCTGTTGTAGTTTGATAAGAATCCAAGTGGGTAACTTCTACAACAGGGGTGGGCACGGGGGGTTTGTATTAGTTGAGGGAAACTCAGAATTAGTTGTTAAACTAACCATGGAATTTTTAGATGAAGAACATCCCTCAGTACCAACGAATAAGGTAGGAGCCGGTAGGTCAAAAGTGCCGATTAATGATTCGTACAATCCTGCTCCTAAACTCTCACCAACCGGGGTGGTTTGATCAATCAATGGAACTGTGGTTTCCGAAGAAGTCTGGTTGTTTCTCTGAGTGAAAGAAAGTTGATTGACTGTAACGATCTTACCTTCAAATGGGAACATAACCACTCGAAAAACTGCCGATGCAATAGCTCGCATGGCATATGTCCAACTCCTGACCAATAACATATTGTAATCCAGCAGAGCGTCCAGAACTTCTACTTCTACAGCAACTGTCTTACCGGCCAAGGTGACATCAAATGATGGCAAAACTCCATGTGGACGGAAATTTCTACCATCAAATGCAGTAAGCAATGTGTTAGAAGGGGCTAACTCAGGAGAACCTAGAGCTTTCCAATAGGAAATTGACATTACGCAAGTCGACACGCCCTCATCTACTACAGCTCGTCTAATGGTCATTGGACCATGAACGACTTCAATCTGAAGGGCAACGTGATAGGGAAACTGGTATTTGACATCAGTCATATCAAATCGCGCAGACATGTTAGAGGATTCCATACTCCCAATGGCTGCCAGAAGTGCATTCCGTTGTAAAGGACAACTTTGCAAGACTTCTAGAGTAGACATGGCACAGGGGGTCTGGGCTAAATCTTCAACCACATTGCAGTTAGAAGCATCCCGTGTGTTGGGATTGTGCGATGCCCTCTTCAAGACACCTTTCGGAATCTTGGGCATTGGGTCCACAGGTATGTGAAGTGGAGTGGAAGATTCTGGAATCTCCTTATCCTTTTTCTGTGCTTCCGGGGTATAGTTCCTGGCTCTGGTTTGCAAGAGTGCATCCAAATTAACCATGTTTATAAATGTTTGATCAATCATAGCATTTGTAGTGCCCATAGTTTTTGAGGTGCCAGAATTTGAGCCTTGCCCTTTAGGGAATGGATCTTTCAAGACGGCAGGCTTCTTTTCACTTAAAAGCTTCTGGGCTTTTTCAAGCAAAGGGCATTGATGAGTAAGGTGGTTCTTCTTGCAAAGTTTACAAGGGAACTTAACCTTCTTTTCCTCTTTGTTACCCTCTTCGGCATTGTCTTTTTTGGGCTTTTGTTGGTTCCCCTCTCCTTTCTTTCCCTTCTTTTTGTTATTGGGCTGCCGAGGGCCCTTTTGATTGTTTTGAACCTAGTTGACAGGCTCAGAAGTAGAAGGAGAGGTCGTGACGGAAGAAATATCTGCAGTCGATTGTTTGACTGATAAGGCATGAACCTGTTTAGTCAGCGCTTCGAAAGCTGCAGATTCAACTGAACCCACTATGCCGTCAGCATGTGGTCCAAGTTTCGGTCTACTCGGATCGGTGTTCGAACGCGGTGCATCGGGTATGATCTCATACAGTAACCCAAATTGTGCATACACGAGGTCTAACTGCTGAGTCCGTAAGATGGCTTCTTCCTCATTAGATACTCCAGATGTAGCTACTTCCTTCGAAATATAAGGAAGGAGTGATTTCAAGTACCACTCAAGAAGGAACTCCGGAGGTATGTTGGCCTTAATGAGCCTCTTCCGTTTTCGCCACTCCTGAATGTGGTCAGATAAGTGAGTGGCTTTATTTTGTCTAAAAGTAGACAAAAGGTCCGTTCCGGCATCATACCGAACAGGAAGCTGGAAGTGATTCAAAAAGACCGTGGCGAGATCTCCAAAATTAGAGAAAATAGTTGCAGGTAACTCAATGTACCATTTGGCTGCAGCACCGGTTAAGGTCCTTTGAAACAATCTCAATCTAATGGAGTCTTCATTTAGCGAATTTGAGGAACACCATAAGTGGAAGGTAGTGACATGGTCACTAGGGTCTTCACCTGCTTTGCCTTCAAACTTTGGAATTTTCGAAGGTACCTTGGTGGGAACTGATGGCCATGTCGCATTATGACACATAGGATCGTTCGTTAGTTTGGAAAGATCTGGCAAATTTAAAGTTGCCAGAAATGGTAGACGAGGCTAGTAAGACGGTACTTGATAGGTTGGTGTCGCAAAAGGGGAACTACCCATAGTTTGACCCATGAACTGTTGGTAAGGGTTGCCCCCAGCCGTCTGCTGGTACGAGTTGCCCCCAACCATCTGTTGATAAGGGTTGCTTCCAGCCATATACTGATAGGAGTTTCCACCTACCATCTGTTGATAGGGGTTGCCCCCAGATATTTGTTGGTAGGGGTTACCCCCAGGTACTTGTTGGTAGGGGTTTCCCCCTGCCATCTATTGTTGTTGTGCACAAGAGTTATTAAAATTTCCCCACCCATATGAAAGTGGATTAGTGCTTTGTGGGTTCGTCCACTGTGGCTGGGTGTTAGCCCCGCCATATTGCTAGTTAAAAATATTACCCCCTCCCCCTGAGAATAAGGAAAAAGGGACATTACCTGCAGGCATACTACATTGATTCATGTTAGGGCCTACAAAGGTATTGAGACCAGTAGAAGCTGATGTGGATGGTGCAGTCATGGTGCCCATGACTGGCATGTTTGCAGAAGCACTTGGTCCTACAAGAGGTGTGGAAATACAAGTACTAGGTATCTGATATAACGGTTGAGAAGCAGGAGGTGCTGCACAGTTGGCTGTACTGCTAGGTCCAACAGTAGGTGTAGGAATAGATGCCATCGTTGTCGAACTAGGCATACCTAATGTACCAGTGTTGAAACTGAAAGATGGAGTAGACACAGATGTGGTTTGTGCCTGACTTGGTGTAGCAGTAAAAGAAGGATTTACTGTGTTAGTGTTCAAACCTAAAGTGGGAGTTTGGGGAACTCCCTGTTCACCTCCTAGATTAGACATCAGATGTCCAGGTAAGGAACTGTCTGCATTGAAATGGGGCTGCTGGAAACCAACAGGTGACAGAAGCAGAATTCTAGTATTGGTTAAAGGAGGATTGAAAGGAGTGTTATACTCCGCAGATGTAATATCTTCCACCTCAACTGTACTAAAGTGTTGCTGATCTGTGGTACCTGGTAGTGGTTCCTTAGGAACCTCAATTTCAAGGTTTTCTGTTACAATAATTTCTTCATGAAATTCAGTTTCAGGAGTAATTTCTGAAGAAATACCGGAGTTTACCCGCTGTCGTCTAGCTGGTTGTAAAGGTTCTGTTCTAAGTGGTGGAAGGTTTTGAAACCTCCTCGATCTACGAAGCTCTTGATTCTCCGTGATTATAAATATAAAATAATAGACTAGAACCTGGTGGCCACTAGAACTAGGGGGAAAACAGCACGCCAACTAAAAAAAGTCCTAAGTATACAAACCAGGCAAACAAAGATGCCTTCCGGAGAAGAGTCTGGGATGATGAGGGCCCAAAACAGATCAACGAAGGAAGAAAGACAGTTACCTGGGGTCCACAATACAATGACTAAGGGTGCAAGCACTGGAATCACCCAACCGCCCTCCCAAAGACCTGCAAGGGATTTCCTCCCACGTCTGTCTTAGGTACAACAGATATACCCTCTGCTGTCACCTGTGTATGAACCTAGAGTCAGATACTAAGGATACCACAACACCGAAAACTCCTAGGGGAATAGTCACCGGTCGAATCAGAAAGCGTGGACAGGGTAGCTAAGCCCGAAACTCGAAAGAGTCCCCAATACGCAATCCGATCCTGGCGTATGCTCGAACAAAAAGTAGGAGGGGTATTCCCAACAATTTGATCTTGCAATGACCTACTGCATAGATCCCAGGCAAGTTTTGAGTGAGGTGGGTTTACCTGTGATAGTCTTACTACGATTTTTGCGTAATGTGTGATCTTGAGTGGTTTAAGGTGATTTAACTCAAGATCCTAACCAAAACTAGTTGGTGTAGTGTATCCCTAAAAAGAAAAAATGTTTCTAGTTTATTTTATTAAAAAAAAATTTAGGGTTGTTATTACTCAAAAAGGGTAGTGCTTTTGTGTGGCGTGGTTGCAACAAGGAAACAAAAATGCAATAAAACTTTCTACAACAAAGCTCTTTTCATTTTTTCATTTACTTCTTTCCAAAACTGAAAATATGAGTAAATCTACTTAAAAAAAAATTTGTTTTCTTTTTTGAAATTGTACAAAATATCTTATGCTATCTTGCAACAATAAAAATAAGTCTTATTAAACTTAAACTAACAAATTTTTTTTGCTTTTTCTATAAACGAAAAAGAACTTATAAAAATGGCAAGCAAAACAAAACTTATGTGCAATGTGTGTAAGTATGGATAAAAAGTTCCTAAGCTTATAGCTATCAAGACCTTAGCTTGAAAAAGACTTGATCTACATGTTTTTTGAAAAGAAAAAGCCTCTAAACTTGGAAACAAAGTGGGAGAAAACAAAGGAGAAAGACACAAAAGGACTGACCTAAAGTATCTAGCCCTAGCAAAACCACTATGCCAAGCAAAAGTAGACAAGCAAGCCGCCAATTACTAACACAAAGAAACTGGTAAACGAATTAGCCGACAACTGTTCAAATGCACTTGCAACCAGCAAAAGACAATAAGTCTAGGGAGAATGGAAATGAACCAAAACGGAAGACACCCTAGAAGCTTTAAAACAGACCAAACCCTAAAACAAAGGGTAGGATGAGTAAAAAGCAGACAAACGTTGCCACAAACAGTGGATACAAGAGTATGCAGGTTTGTAAACTAGCAACATGCAGTCAGGGTCTAAAAAGTGGAAGTGCTCAACACAAAACACACCCTAGTCTTCTAAAAAAAGTCACAAACAGTCCAAACGTTCCAAAGGTCAACAAGCGGTTCAAAAGATGGAAAAAACCCAAAGAGAAGGTTCTATGACTTAACCAAAAGTTAAAAACCTCATACAACAGTCAAAAAGATCCCACAGCAAAGTCAGCAAACCACCAAAAGGATGAAAATCAAGCAAACCAAAAAATAGAATGCTTCAGAAAGTGTACCCTACTGTGCAGTAGGGAAACTCGCGCCCTTACAGAGATGGGCGCTACTGTATGTATGGCACAATAGCATATGGGCGCTACTATATATACACTAGGGTAGCGCTCATATCTCAAAAGCTTAAAACTCTGACTTTGAAATAAACCAAAAGACTGATGAAAGCAGCAAGAAACAGGCAAGGGATACCTACAGGGTTTCTTAACACATCAAAGAAGTCAAAACAAATCTGAGAAGACAAACAAGAACAAGGTTTCCTAGAGCCAAAACTCAACTTTCCCCAGCGGAGTCGCCAGTCTGTTGGCGGGAAAATCTACCCTATAGCAAGGAAACTAATGCTATCAACTTGGTTGGGGTGACAGGTAAGTGTGTTGATGATATTGCAATTATATTTATGGAAAGAAATAAGTTATGGATCTTGGGAACACACCTTTCAATCGAAGTTTGATCCTAGCCTTGACTTGATCTTGTGTTCAACTTCCAAATCCACCTTCCTTTCAGTAAACCTGCAATAACAATACCTTTCTCAAAGCGTTTTGGACAATATATAAAGCTTGAAAGAAACAAAAACAATGTTTAACATTCAGCATTGACCAAAACAGATCCAAATTAAAATGTTATTTCAGAATACATTTAAATTGGAACAAGAAAGACACTTCAACCTTTATTGTCAAAAGTAGAATGATGTACAAGTATACCTGATCATGAAATAGGCTCCTGCAACTTGATTCTGGGCTCTGGCTCTTCTCTGGCTTGGATATCTTCAGCATCAACTCCTCCAATGCAAGCTTCTCTCTATGTCTCAAAGTTTCTCCGTTAATCCATCTCACCATCTAGGTTCTAACCCTTCTCTTTTAATCTTCTTTGTATTTATAAGATTAGAGAAGTAGTTCAGGTCGATGTATAGTTATGGAGAAAGTTGGGGGAGTTAGGAAACTACCAGCAACTAATCCTCCTCGAGAAATTAATTTATTTTTTAAATCATCTTTTAAGATGTACGCGACTCTTGTTCAGTGAAGTAGCGTATAGGGTGCTACTTTAGTGCTTATCAACTAGCGCTCATTCAATTTTAAATGGTGAGCGCTACTATGCTGAGAAGGAGTAGCGTATGTTAGGGTATGGGCGCTACTATTATACACTGGAGTAGCATATGGGCGCTAGTCTCTTTGAGTAGAGTAGCGCTCATATCTCAAAATGATATATTTTTTGGGTTTTTCCAGTAATGTCAGGAAATGGAGTGAGTTCAAAGTATCATCTAAGGTCAACATGCTCCTCCATCCAAGTTGTCCTTTTGTGTGATCAACAGCTCAAGGTGATCACGGACGGAGAGGTGCAAGTTTAACCTATAACAACTGTGATCTACAACGTTGAAGGTATCCTACCAAATGTATGATGTTGTTGAATTCTTGATGACTAGTTAAGGGCTTCCTTAGTGTACTTATCTCTACTGGGATGTATTGAGATTACTGGTTTGTTTCAGACTCTCTCCCTCTCTCATGAGTATGTTTGGTGCCCTCAGGTAAGGGCTAGACTAGTTCCATTGAGAGATATGCCTCATAGAGGCTAGATCTGATCTAGAAGCAAAATTTCTATGTACAAGCAGTTTCGCCAAGTCAATAATCAGTTAGATCTATTTTTTGTCTTTATACTTAGTTTATTTATTCTATTGTACTACTGTTTTTGTTTTGTTGTACTTGTTGTACCTTAGCACAGTGACCTTTCTTTTGGTAGTGCTAAAATTGTTGTACCTTGGCACAATGACCTCATGGTAGTGCCAAAAGTTGAAAGAGATGAAAATTATGTTTAAATTACATGTCTGAATGTTTTTTGTTACTACAATGCCTTTACTGTTTTTTATACTAGTTTATATTTTTGCATAAAAGTACTAGTTTTTTTAATTTATGCTCAAAACCCTAAACCTAGCATAAATTTAACATCAACGAGTGATCCAAGAAATGCAAAGGCATACAATTATTCTCCCACATGTTGAGAAGAATACCTTGTATCTTATTTAACAAGTTCTTTGTTGATGTCCCATTCGCAAGACATTCTTTCTCAAAAATAATTGTCTTCTTGGAATCAAATATGGAGTCCCACCCATCATAAACATCTCCCAAGATGACTTGGTTTGTTTCTAGAACCACAACAAAGAAATGATAGGGTTTATGCTTTTAATAGTAAGATTCAATCTCTACCACTTACCTCTTAAACCCTCACTTTTTGAGATAAAGTCCTCAAGCCCAAGTGAGACCTTGGAGGAACTAAAGAGGAGTTGCCAATGTGACCTCACAAGCCCTCTTCATACTTTTGTCTGACTCTTCTTGAATTTAAGGGGAATTTCCCTATATTAGGATACTAGAGCTTTTGCATGAAAATATGGCTCTGGTAAAATGAGTTGATAAAAGTTAGGATATTTAGGGTCTGTTTCCCTCTCTGAGGCTTTTAATAACGTAAAACATTGGTGTGCTGATCTATGATTTTCTTGTGTGAGTGGTTGCTTAAGGTGATTAACTTGTGCGGAATTACCTTGTTTTAGTCAAACAATAAAGCTTAAGAACTGAAACGAATAAGTGGACTGAAGATTAGTGTCTTACCATTGGGAAAATGGTGTCAAATCAAGACTTAATGGGAGGCTATCCTAATGAGGAAAACTAGCTATTAGGGCTGAAAGTACAAGCCAAAACAAGTTCATTTCCTCGCTGTCCCAAAATGAAGAAATATAACTAAGGAGATTAGTATTGCATATAAACTGCATTACTTATGAATATTATGGTTATTAGGAATAAAATGTATGTGTACCCATCCAAGAGTAGAGAAACATGCAATTCTAAATAGTATTCCATTGATAACATAAAAGAAAAAGGTAGGGTGTTTCCCAATTGATTGCAATAGAAGCATATCTCAAGATAATTTTAGCAAGAAGGATATTATTAAGGATTAGAATATTTTTTCATCCGTAAAGCACTATAATTAAATCTCCATAAATATCCAATTGTTACTCTACTAATCTCCAAGGGGATCTAGCACCAAATTCACCCATCAAAAAATGGAATGATAACCCATTTATATAGAGAGAATTAAATCTCTCTTACAATGAAATACATTATTAACCTAACTAACTCCATGACAAGTCAATGAGATAATATAACAATGGAGTAGTTAGGTCTTATCCCTTCAAAGTTTGACAAGTCAAATGGCATCCATTCTCTCTAAGAGAGTTCATTAGACTAGAAAATCTGATACAATAAGCAAGAGAAACCTCCAAGAGAGAGGGTGCATCACTAAGAATAGGCTTGTTGACAAGTCAACATGCTATAATGTCCACAACTAATGCACCCGCCGAGATGCTTGCACAAAATATGGTAAAATACTCTTTGAAATAGAATAGTGTGCTTAATGTCCACATGAAGAAGTCACAAAGTGCACCTTCGAAGATGCATGAGATAAGATAATAATAGAATACTCTCAACCGACTTTTCAAAATACTAATGTGGTCCCCAAGGTGCATGAACAAGTATGCAAACCATCCAAATGTGTGAATCACAAGGTGGGGTGCTACAAATAAGTCCATAAATAAGTGTGCAAGAGGGCCAAATAGGTGGAGCGCTCCACATGTAAGGCTTGGATGACAAAGTCCAAAAATAGAAGATTCTCCATGGTGCTTTCTCCAGTTTGTAACCTCAATCATTAATAAATGCAAAGGGGATGAATTAGGGTTTTGAGTCTTGACCATGTCAAACTCCCATCAAATAATAAAATAATGGGCTCCAAATGACACGTACTCAATAAATGTGCAACCAATTCCTTAAAAGTGTGAACATGCCTAGGTAACCTTCACCATGTGAACTTGCCTAGGGTTTTGACCAATTGTCAAAGATAGAAACTAGGGCAAGGGCACCCTCCAACTAACTCCTAGAAAATGTTTCAATGCATAACCAACCTCAATAAAATGTTTCAATGTTTCAATGCATAACCAACCTCAATAAACTGTTTCAATGTTTCAATGCATAACCAACCTCATAGATTTGTGGCTGTAATAAATCTTCTGTAATTAAGTAATTTTCCTATCTGTTATATGCTGGAATTTGTGCCACTAAGGGCTGGAAACATAGTTCCCTTGGAGCACAACTGTTTGGTGTTAATTTTTTTGGGATGCCTTGTGTATTTGGTTGGAAAGCAACAAAACATATATTACTGCAATTCATATTTTAGTTTCATTCTGAAGGCTAAAAGTGCACATGAAATAGATTCAGGGATCCTAAAGGTTGAGGTGAAATTTTTGAATTTGCATTAAGAGGTGATTCTCAAAATATTCACTTGTAAACCTCATTGTGCCGATTCTGATGCCTAACCTAGTTGGGACATCAAGTGAGCACACAACAAAGGCAGCTTGCTTGGGGGATTCATCTTCACATGCACATATTTAAATTCTGATTTTCAACATAAATATTAGATATGAAATAACAAGTGACAAAGAGTTGGAGAAGCTGTCAGCTGTCAGTGCCTTTTCTCCATGGCAGATTATTTGATAATGACAGGTGGCTTGAATTCATGGCAAATAAATTGGGAAAATCCCTTTTCCTCGCTTCAGATTCCCTTTGGGCACATCACTCTCATATATATAGAAGATATCCAATTTCAGTTCATTTTTCAACACTAAAGTCTCTAGCAATTGCAATTGTTAAAGGATCAGTGGGTCCTTTTGATCTGGTGCATTGGCTCCAGATTTCCTCGTCCTTCTCCTGATTGGCTTGAGTTGATACCTTAATATTCTTCTCATCCCTGCAAGGCTGCTGGCGATGTCCTCCACCATTCCAGTCATTGGGTTCTCAATTAACCATTCAATGTGAAGTAACTTTAAAAAATTTCTTTATGGTTCTGGTATCCTTGAGATGAGAAGGAGAGACAAAGAAGGTCCTTCGTTCCGTTCCCAAATCTCCTTTAATTTCATATTTGACCCATGATGCTGCCAGTCCTCAGTCTGCTCCCAAAACTAATGATGCTGAAAGCAGAATTGAGCATGTCTCATCTATTTGTTCTTAATTGAACTTCTCCCTACTCATTTGCATCTAGAAATATGTTTTTTTGGTTTATTTTCCCAACTCCCAGACCCGTTATGAGATTCAACAGGCTTAATCATATTGTCATGGAGATCTCGCAATCTCTCCTTATCATTGGTACACTGTCAATTTCCCAAACAACTTTCCCTTTTCTACGAACAGATCGCCAAAATTTATGTTTCATAGCTGCTTGATACATAACTGAAACTGGGTATCTCCTCACAGTCCTTAAACTGCATTTCCCGGTGTTGTCATTAAATTCATTCATCTTATCATTCCCATGGTTTGGGTTCTGGAAGCTATCCATTTGATGATTGGCTTCATCGTTCTTTGTAATACGATGATTTATAAAGTCTAATAATTTTTTTTAATCTTCTGCTTGCTTGTGCCACTTGGATTTCAGGAATTTACTTCCACAACATCTTTCATACTGATCATATCTATACTCTTTTGCTATTGAAGTTGTTTGCAAACAAATCCAATTAGCTCAAGTGCAATTTCAGGGAATTCTTTTACTCTAAGATGCATTTTCACTTCCTTATTGCCACCCTATATTTTTTGCATGGATAATTGTCGTCTTGAATAATCCCTTCAGGCATTTTATGGAATATCTTAATGGTGATGAAGATAATGACCGAGCATGTTAACAAAAGGATTTGGATTGGAACGTTGTAGTATATACGCTTCTATATAGAATTCTAATTGTGTTCCATTGGAATTTATAGGAAGGATTCTCTCGCCTATGGAGAGGTACCAATGCAAGTTTAACATTGGTCGTGCCTAGTGTAAGTATTCTTCTAGAAAAAATACTTTAGTAGTCTCAGAGTCTCAAATATTGACTGGGTTTTCACTTTTGTGGAATAGCAAACCATTCCGTACTGTAGATTATGGTGGAACTTTCAGGACTTTTGTGTGAATAATGTTTTGATAAAATGGAATTTGTTAGTTATAATTCTTAGCCAGAGGAGCTTAGATGGTGTATGGCATGAAATAGTGGGTTGCTTTTATATTTTGGATGATGGCTATTGGTTGTGCTAGAAATTGTTGATCGAAAAAAAAAATATTCAGTTTTGAGATTTGGGAGACTATATTGAAATGAAGAAGCAGATTTATTTGAAAGAATTTTTACACATGGGCCGACTTGCATATGGATTCCATATTTATGGTTATACGTAATTCTATTTTATAGTACAAACATATGTCTGGTTATTCTTTTTTATTAGTGTTACACTGCATTTTCTTATTTATGGCCATTTCTTATTTGAGAGTTTTGAAATAGTTGCTTGAACAAATTTTGATTTGCTATTCCATCTCTAGATATATTTCTTTAGGAATATTATTGGTATTTTATGAAATGATTATACATTTATTTTTGTATTTCTAGATACAATATTTAGAAATGTTATTGATCTTTTTTAAAAATGATTATACACTTTTTTTTCAATAGGTAGGAATACGTTTACCTTGCTATGACATTTTTCGAGATGGCTATTCCAGGGGTGCCAAAGATCAAAGACAAATACAACCCAACCACATGGATGTTAGAAGTTAGCTCTAATGTTGCTGAACATGGTTTGGGGATAGACTTTGCAGAGCATTACAAGAAATCTTCCCTCTACAAGTAAGCATTAAACTTATCAATATTTTCTCACCAAAATCCTTATGCTTATAATAGCTAGCTATTATGTAAGTGTTTCACCTGGCTGTGTATTCTCAGCAAGGCTCTATAACTGGTTAAATTTAGCCTAGCCAATTCGACTAACTCTGAATTCATCATGAGCCAAGTTGTAATGGACTCAGAATGACTAACTCTGAATTCATCATGAGCCAAGTTGTAATGGACTCAGAATAGGATTTGGGTATGTCAGGAGTAATACATGTGAAATTTAAATCATTTTCACTGTACATATATATTCATGTGCATCCATATGAATCCAAACCATTATACACAAATATGCAAAGTTTCACATGTATATAGCAAGGGTACTTACAACTGAAAAACATCAAGTGCAATCCATATCTGACCCAAAATACATAAACAAAGAGGCTATAGAGTCCAAAAATCTTCCTGCAACCTCACCTTTCAATCCACCAGCTCGGCAAACTGGGACTGTGGTTGATCCTTTAGCTTGTCAAATTGCTCAGTGACATCAATAGCCTTTCCACTTATATCCTCCTTCCAATCCTCTTTACTGATCATGGCTTCGTTTTCAGAGTCAAGGGTCCCTTCAGTGAGTTTGATTTGCAGATTGTGGACTTTGTCCGCTGATTTATCCAATGAGCCGAGAATGATGTCCTGAACAAAGAAATCCAGTTCCACGGTGGACTTATTCAGAATTTTCCTTCCAATGGTGTAGCCTATGCCTTTTGGAGGGTTGATTTATACTGTTGGGCTAGCAGAATTTTTGTGTCTCCAAGTAGCACCCCACTTCTCCAGCTCTTCAAGGAACTTTGAACCTCAGTGCACATACTAGAACAATCAGCTACAACTTTTTTCCCCCTTTCCTCCCCCCTTCATATTGACTGAGGCATCTTGGGCATTACTGAGCTAGAAGATCCAGAAGCAGTTTTAGACTGGGTCCTCTAGCTAGAGTCCCCCTCCTCATCATAAACCAGACCAGCCTCAGGGTTTGGAGCCATCAAAATCCACAGACAGGGCTGGGAGTAATTCCAGAAGAGGCTTCACATCAATCAAGTGGACTAAACTGAATTTAATCGCAGAAAATCAAGGAATCACAAGGTGAGAATCCAAGGCAAAAGAGCCTCTGAGAAAGGCAGGTTCCCTGTCAATCAACACCACACCTGTAGTGTGCAGCAAAAACAAAGAAAATAATGAGATTGATAAAGAGAAATTTGTTAACTCAAAACTAAACCAAAGGGAAGTATGGAGAGCCGTGAACCAGGTAGATTTGATCCAAGACTGATAGGAAGCAAAAGTGAGCCCTTCCAGATATTTAAAAGCAAAGGAAAAAAACCAAACTTCCAGCAGTATGAACTGTCTTGTGAGGCTCATCAAACCATATTTGCTGTGCAACCAACTTAATAGCCATCATCTATTCAGACTCCATTGTTCAACCATTATTGGCTTCTGTCGTCATTTGGTTCCAGCTCTTTCCTGGAATCATTAGTTTATCTCCTGATTTCTTCATCATTTATCAAGGACACATCCTGGTTTACCCACCATTAATTGCCATAATTGGTACTATCATAGCCATTTTCCATGGTGTTCTCGATTAAGGGATTTGTATGTTGATGATGTCCATATCAAGACATTGATTGATACTTTCTTGAATTGCAGGTGTCCATGGTCCCTCTGTTGAACCGCCTAGATTACCTAAGGCCTTAATACCAAGCTGTAACCTGTCATTGTTATAGCTGTAAACGTTTTTTGAGAAGTAAAAGAGAAATTTTATTAATGCCTAATAAACAATATTACATATAGATTATGCTGCTTTGCAGTCTTGACATCCGATATGAATCTTGATATTCATATTTTGACCCTTTTTATTAATTTTTATGAGCCTGACAACAACCTGAGAATTCTGAAAACTAGAACGTAATGCACTTACAACATAAGCAGGGCCACAGAAATATCGATGAAATATAGAAAAGCTGCCAATATACTAGAACTGTAGCACACTAAACTCATCAATGGTGGAGAGAACAACAGCAAAATTAACTGCCAGACTCCAAATTACTAGATACAGGGATACAAATAGGACAGATACATTTCTGAGGAGGTTTGGAAAGCAACTTAGAACCAACATTCTCTAAGCAAGGTATAGTCACCGAGCTTCGCCTTGAAACTTATCCACAAGGTCCTTCAAGACCCTAACATGCTTTGCTTTAAAACACGAAGGTCTTTTTAAAGTTACATTTCCATTTTATGGCATGTCACCTTTTGCGTGTGGGATAAACTAACTTTATAAAATAATCTTTTAAAGTTATAAAGCTACTAATTTCAACTAACCTATTGAATTTAATGATCTCTATTACCCATATTATCCCTCTTAATACAAAAATGGGCTTATCCATTTATTTCTGCACTCATTTCTGACATTTCTTCTTAGCTGGAACAACACAAAAATCTTCAGAATTTGGCTATCATGACAGTGCCCCCCTTCTTGATTTGATCTGTTCCAAAGCAATTGGAATTCTGGATGATGAAATATTTCTGGGCCTTCCCATGTAGCATACTCCAAGGGCAATTCCTTCCATTGAATGGGATACTCCAGCAGTACCTTAATCCACAATTTCTTGTTCTGTATTATTATTTCAAATTTTGTGGCAGCAGAAGTTTCAATTTTCACAACAGCCATTGCACTTTCCTGCCAAAAGAGGTCTTCTGTAGCTGGTGTTGACCAAAGAGCTAGAAAAATCCTTTATGTTGCAATAATAGGCAACAAACCAAAGAGTCTGCAGTCAGGTCACAAAGGTGATGCCTCCAATAAAGCTATTCAGAAAGGCCCAATGTGCTTTCCTAGGGATAGGTCAGGTGCAACAAATGTCTTCTTGCAATATCCCTTTTCTCCATTGAACAAGCCCATTAGCAGTAAGTCATATCTGATTAGGAATCATTAGGTTTAGACTCCTTACAGGCTTTCTCATATCATGTTTTCCAGCATGTTATATATTTTCCCACTAACAGGCTATCTGCTGGTTCTTCATCTTCCACCAGTTCTTGAAATGCCTCCAAACCTTTATTATTTATTTCACCCCTAGTGTAATCTAGAATCCTCATTTTGGTGAACTATGTTTTATCCTTGCCTAGTAAGTGTAACACAAATTCAGTTGTTGATTGGGATCCATTCCCAATATATTAAGAGTAAGAATCTTAGAATAACTACTCCACTAGGGAAGAAGATGGACATTGCTACAATTTTCCATGTGAGTTGAGGAATGTTTAAGGCTAAATCCTATTTTTCTTGAATTATGTCCACAATTTACAGTACATGTTACCTTCTGTGAGCAATGCAATTTAAGACAGATGGCTATGTCCCAATTAAATGTGTCAAAGCTATATAAATTACATATTTTCTGTGATGTTTTTGCATGTTCATGAATAGAAACTTGTAGGGTACACTCCGCACTGCCCTATTGGTAGTTTAAATTTTTTATAATTTTTTTCATACTGTAAACTCGTCCTTAGGTTATTAATTTCTTTTCAATCCCTACTAAGTTTAATTTACTTAGCTGATTAAACTCCAGGGCTTATGATTTTCTATTGAGTGATTCAGTGAAGCTCTTTCCTAGTGCACACTTCCTAGGAATCTATTAATTCTTCTTCCCTTTTGTTTAATTCCCGAAAATTTAATCTCAAATATATTTTGCCTCTAAATTTTTGTTTATCCTAAATTTTTATCTGTCCTTGATTGTTTCGGATTCCAAATTCTAGAGGATATAATATGGAATCTGTAAATTTTAAAGAAATATGAAGTTGTTCTTTTATTTGTAGCTTTGTGGATGTCATAATGTTAGTGATTTAAATACATGCTTAATATGCATTGCAACTATTGTCTTGTTTGCAGTTGTAATTGGATAGATTAAAAGGTTCAAAATGAGGATATTCAATCCAATGCCCTGGAAATTGTTGGCCCAAATGTGAACACAACATACATCACATGTCCTACAGACCCTGCTGTGACACTTGAGATTAAACTGCCATTTTTAGTGATGATTGTCAAGAATCTGAAGAAATATTTCACATTTGATATTCAAATCCTAGATGACAAGAATGTTCATCGTCATTTTAGAGCTTCCAATTATCAAGTAAGTAGGATGCCTGGACATACTTCGATGAGAAAAGTGCTTGACTACATATTTTGTGTGAGAGATTCAATTTTCTGCTGTATAAAAAATATAGTTACAATCGTGTTCTTTATTATAGTCCTTACATTGAGAACATGAATTGCTCAATCCTTGGGGTTTATTGGAGCATTTATAGACCTATAGAAGTGACTTCTTCGGCATGTTACATTAGCATTACTTTGTTCTTCTAGAAGTGGCTTCTACCACAAATGCTTGTGCCGGACCTTCCCAGGTTTGTTTGTGATTGGTGACAAGAATATAGTTACCACTTGGGGATTGTTTCCACCCAAGTGATTCCTGTGCTTCTGGAGGAAGTTTGTGAGGTGAATAGGTGGCTATATTGAGAGAACATGAACCTAAAGCCAGAGCATACCACCCTCTCAGGCCATAAAAATCATTGTCGTTCTCTAGAATGTTCAACCCAAAAGAAGGATTCATGATACAAAGTGCTGATCTACCATCTAACTTTGATCTCCTATGCTTGTTGTCATATCTTTCACAAAACACTAAAGGGACAGTGTTGCTCCTCTAACAAAATATAACCAAACATAGATCCTCGATGGCATTTTTTCTTTTATTAGATACTAGCTGTCAATTTAAAGAATGCACAAGCCCATGACTCTGCTTTTAATTCTGTCTTCTATTATATATATGGGTTGCTGCCAGCGTATTAGACTAATGAATCTCCTTGTTCACATCCTACCACCTGTCCATCCACTACATCTGTTGTTTTCCCATCATTGGTACCCTTGACCATCAAAGTGTTCAAATAATATACTCAACAGGGATAGGTCTGAAAGGTACAAAATCCCACAACTTCAAAAAGAATATAGCTGCTTTAGCAACCATTCCTCTGACCCATAACTATACTGGGGCTGTCTCCCTGGGGGCAGGTTGTGTATTAACAGGTAGCCAAGTACTTCCTTACCTTTATTGATGACTTTTCTTGGTTGTTATGGGTCTACACCATTAATTCTATCATTAAGGTGTTTTCCAAATTTTAGGAATTCAAAAACCTTGCTGAAGCAATGTAAGCAGAAGATCAAGTGTCTCCTATTTGATGGAGGAGATAATGCATTGCTAATGCCTTCTGTCAGTTTCATCACTCTCATGGCATGTCTTGGCAAAAAAATGTTCCTTATACTCCTTACTAGAATGGTGTGGTTGAGAAGAAGAACAGGGTTATCATGGAAATGGCCAGTTGTATGCTTCACTCTCAGAACATGAAGCTTGTCCTTGGGGTGAATTAGGTGTCTGTGCAACATTTATCATTAATTTTATACCTACTCGCGATGTGTCTGATATGATTTCTTATGATCGCTTGCATGGGTAGAATTCATGTATTTCACATTTTAGGATTTTTGGATCAGGTGTATGGGTCTACCCTCCTTATACAAAGGCACACTATATCACTTGTCCAATATACTCCTTTCCTAACTGTGGTTGGCTACAATAAATATTTTTAGGGAGGGGTATCGTGTTTATGAACCTATCACTCATTGTGTACCTGAGCATCATTAGGCTAGGTTTGATGAATCTATTCCTCATTTTCTTCTCAGATCTCTTTCATCACTTCTTTCTGGTGATGAGTATTGGCACATCTCCATGGAATATGTCTCTTCTTCTTTAACATAATTACTTTTTGATGACTCCCAGCTTGTTATAGTGGATCTTACCACATCTTCTATTTTTAAACTGAAAATAGCTTTCAGCCTTTCTGTTATCAAAAAATAATTATGTTACAACTATTTTTTACATTAAAAATAAGACTCACTACAAAGTCAAGGCTCACACAGGCTATTGTGGTGAAGTTATGGTAGAGTTAATCACAAAATCTCAGTATAACATTAGCTGCAACAAATAGTCATATTAGACCAAACCTTTACATAGAAGTATTCAAGGAAGGACTTCACTGTCGGTATTTCTTTCCATGACTGATTGCACAATTCTCTCTTTCCCAAGTTGTTTCTTGAAGAGAGTGTATAGACCAAGTTCAGTTAGTACTAGTAGTCTTCTGTTTGTTTGATCTTCATGTCTTGTTATCAGAAATCAGATTATATTTCTTACATAAAAATGTTTTATGTCGATTTATAATAGAACTCAAATGTCCAAACACTGACATTTGAAATATGGAAATGCAGCTCCCTTGCCTATGGACACCTATTTTTCCATGTCTTGTATTAGAGAGTGGCTCCAGCTACATGAGAACAACATTTGGAAGGTTAGAATATTCAAGATGGAAATTGCTGATTTCCATGGTGTGATGTTAAATGAATTGGTAAGAGTATAAAGTTATTGAAAAAGATTAATTAAGCTTCAATTGATTTTGTTGCAATCAAATCTTGGATATTATACTTTTTTATTTATGTAAACGTGTACTGTCCACAATGCAAATTGCAAGTAAGTATACATAATTTGCCTCTACATACATTTTCAAATTTATTCACTTAGTTGCCCAAACCTTGATTTTTTTTTTGGATTGATTCTTGAATAAACCCTTATGTCAGTTTCTCATTAAAGAAATCTGAAACTGTTGCGACTTGCAAGTTTAGTTGTGGGACAGAGATATCTTTCCAGTTTGAGCTATTAATTTTCAAGATATAATAGTGTTTGTATCTGTTACTTGACATCTATTTTTCTATAGTAAACAATGATTTCATTGTACTAGAAAATCTTCCTTATGTATGCCAAAACATTAGGAGGTCCGAGGAACCATAAAAATAAAGGATTGTCTGGGAAGGCCAAGCCAAGGCTTAGGGTAAATTATAATCTGCAAAACCTGACACCGGAAAAACTCTTTATTCCATTAGTAAATGCTCCTATTATAGGAACATGGTTGACATACTCTTCTGTACTATTGGAAAACCTACCCATTCAAACATGATAATGTGAACTCGTTTTAACGTAATTATAAAGGAGTTATCTCAGCTCCTGCCTTCAGCCTCAGGACTCTCTGAAAGCCCTAATTCACTGTAGCTTGAGGCTTCAGACTGCATACAATAACTATTAGTCAATGACAATACCAAGCACAACAGAAGTTCACACTCAGATCGTAAAGACATTGCTAGTCTATATGGAATTTATAGGGAATGAGGAAGTCACCTCCACAGCAAGCCCTCAGCCCCTTCATATATGATAGCACATTAAAAAAATCACCACTACGGCAGAGGAAACAAGCTAAACCCCAATTGGCAGACACTAAGCCACTGATAACAATAGTGAGATCTGAACGTTTCTATTATAGAAGCTTTATTGGTAGAAACAAGGTCATGCCCCCTTTGCTGATGCTGATTTTGTGCTTGTTGAAAATCTTGTCTTTATATATAACAACATGATGAAAACACCACCAATAGTAGAAGGAAACTAGCTAACCTAAATACTAAAGCCACTGAAAAGAAGGCTAAGATCTGAGCTCGTCACAAACTTTCTTGATACAGCCGAGGTCAACCCCCTCGCCATGCATGTTCTATCCTCTAAACTTGTCAAAAACATTTCTCTACATAGATTGTGCTCAATGACTATTCGTTTGATCTTGTCACATCAAAGTAAATATACCGGGATCATAAAAATATTTTTTGAACACTCTAACCAATAGATCTTTTTCATTAAGTTTCAGGTGTTTCAGTGTTATTACAAATGCTTTCTGCCACGATGCTCTCTATAATCATGTGCTCATGACTGCTAGGAAGCAGGGAGAAGGTCTTTCTTTGTTTGTCTTTTCTTTTCATCATACATTGTACATTCTAAATTCTTTCACCAATTTGTTAGAGAAGGGAACGAGACAGGCCTCTATCATGGTTCCAAGCCTCTCCCAAAGCCAGTTAACGTGACAATCAGGAAAGCTTCATTACTCATCTACTTCCCCTTCTGTTGTTAAAATTACAATTGTAATGTTGGGCTTAATTCTAAATCTGTGTGAGTACTTATAGCTGGAAAATAAAATTTTAATTAATTGTATTGGTTGACATCTTGCAGGCATGATGAGATAAACAATTTTCAAGAGAAGGCTCCATCTGCAATGGCTCATCCATATCCAGATCATTTTTATCCATTGCATGTTGCTCTTGGAGCCGCTAGGGAGGGAGCCAAAGATGAGCTTATCCACAATAGTTGGAGCCTTGGCACACTTTCATATTCTTCTTATTCTTTTAAGTCTGCTCAGAAATAGGTTCAAATGAGTCTTTCATAGTGTGATGTTCATGCAAAATACTGTTCATTCGTGTCCTGGTTCCAACTTCCAAACTTACTTTCCAATCTAGCTACTGGTAGGCCTTCTATTATGTTCTCTAGTGTTTATGCATCTAGTGGTGCCTTAGAATAATGTCTTGACGGGTTGTACATGCACCTAGCAGTGCTTCGATCTCTCTTCTATGAGAAGAACTTTTACGAAAAAAATGACGTTGATTCCTGGGAATCAAGTATGTGTATTTTTAATGTTTGTTGGTGCTAATATGTTTCAAATAAAGAAGTTGTTATTTTGTTCTCTATTACTTTGGCTTCTTCTTCTTTTTTGCTAGTATATAGGAAGTATGCCATACTCTGTATATATTGATCATTTTAAGATTCCTTAATATCTCTAGTTTCATATGTTCTGTGATTCGCTAGGCCAGTTTGCATTGCATCTCTTTTATGAGTTACAATCAATTTTAGGTAATACTAGGGTCGGGTTTGAGATGGATTGATCTTTAAGTTTAGATCTTATAAAGTTGCATCAAAAGCATTTATTGAAAAGGGTGTTTTTGATCTTGACAATGGAATGTAATACATAAAAAAACATGGTCATTAGTTAGCCTTCATTTAAGGGGGAGCTTGGATAGAACCACTAGGATGGAAGGGTTAATTATAGATGCCATTTTGTCACCATTAATAAAAATGTGCACAATTTTGAGAGAAGGTTCGGTTACAAGAGCGTTCACTATATGTTGGGAAAATGGTGGAACACGGTACTTTATCACATCATAAAAGATGGAAAAGTAATGACAAATATGAAATGTTCTTCAACTGAATTGTACACATAGGATTTCATGTGGGGCAGTATATACAACAAGAATAAAGGGTGCTAGCTCAATGGTAGAGCACCTGCCTAATTATAGGTAGGAGATTGGTGGTTCAATTCCTTCGTACCCTATCATAAATTAGTGACTAAGAAAACGACTAAATTCGCATATATACGACTATTAGTAGCTAATTTCCAGTATCTTATAGTGCGACTAACGTTTAGTCGTATTTAGCTTAGTCATTAATATGTTATCATCTAGTAGTTTATTTAGTCATATATTTGGTCATTAATTGTGACAATCAATGACTAAATCAGTGAGTATCAACGACTAAATCAATGACTAAAGCAGTGACTAAATCAGTGAGTATCAATGACTAAATCAATGACTTAATCAGTGACTATCAATAACTAAATCAATGGCTAAATCAGTGAGTATCAATGACTAAATCAATGACTTAATCAGTGACTATCAATAACTAAATCAATGACTAATAAGTCAACCAATTAATGACTAGTAAAATATGACTAGAGATAAGATAGTGGAAATCAAATACTATTAGTCGCCGACTCAAGTGTTCTTTGCACAATGACCTGGGCCATGCTACCCATGATTTCCTGCAACTTCCAAACCTTCAAGAACACATGAAGACCTTAGATTATGACCCCAATATCCCAGTTGTCAAACTCGCGCCCACTTTACAACATCGCAACAAATCACTACGCACCAACCAATCCTATGCCATATGCAAGATCTATGGACACCATTCACATCATTGTCTTGACTTACCTGAATATCAAATGGTTCTCCGCGATCTGAATCAATCCTCTTTAGAGTCATCCATTACTACCATTGAGGAGATTCACCCACCAAAATCCTCCTCCTCGATGGAGATAAACACTATTTATATGGTATCCACTAGAGAACTCTTCGACCTACACACTTGTTATTTTCTAAATGACGAGTAAATCCTTGAGGCATTAAATGAACCAAAATTCCCATGGGATGATATGCACCATCGATATTACTTCATTCCCGAAGAACCTACCACAATTTAGGCCGACCAATTGACGATTGAAACGAAAGATTTCATTAATGGAAATGTGGATTGGTTTAGAAACCCCATCCCAGCTTTGGATGCCTTTAAAGAAGGTAACATGCCCAATATATCACCCACCATTCAAGTCGATATATCCACCAAACACGGTGTGGTCGAGAACATCACATTAGGCACCTCATGTACCCCCGACGAAGTAAACACATACAAATTTTTTTTGCAAGAGTTGTGTGATGTCTTTGCTTGGTCTTATACTAAAATGCCAGGCCTCAACCCCACTATTGTCGAGCACCACATCCACATATGGGTAATCCCCGATCAGTATAGGTAACTGGCACCACTACCCAAAGAGATATCACGTAAAGAAACATCCCACCAAACCGCCTCACTCGCGTATCATCAACTTGCACCATCTCCTCATCCTGGGCTCTCTCGGCCCATTGTCATCAACCCAATGATGTGGTATTAGCATCGGTACACGCTCAAAGAAGAATGCACATAGGAATGAAGGGAAGCAGAAGTTACCTCCTCTATGACTCACCTCTTTCGGGGAACAACAAACTGCTGACAGGTACATCTGTGACCACCCAAAGTAGCTACCCCTCAGCACCTACTCCACCATCAACATCTATCCGCCGAAGACCCTGTGAGGTCCGTGAGTACCCAGAACCCTCACCACTGTAGCTGCAATTTCATGAGTATCTAGGCTCTAAATGTCTCACATCAAGGTATAGGTCTTGTCCACCGTCGCAGTGGCGTAGCAGTGATGCTCCACTAGATCCTCCATCAAAAGATTTTTGGGCATTTCAGCTAAACATCACCTATCACACCATACATAGGAAGTATCGTCATGAAGTAGAAATTCTGCATAGTGATCTCAATCTACTCCCCCTAGATGATGAACACCTCCGAGTCACGATCCCAGAACTCCACCAACTTGTTCAATATGAGGTTGGCACTCCTCATCAGTGGGTTCTAGAAGAATTTTACTAGACCGTACCGCGCCAGGGTATCCTTCACCAAAGGATCCTCCTCCACCTCATGACGAAGGTCTCTCAAGCCCTTCTCCTGCCACTCCACCCAAGGCATCTTGCACAAGCAAAATTAGGCATCCATTAGTACCAAGTATGCATCCCACTTCAATACCTGGAGTGCTCTTCTTTGGGTAAAGAGAGCACCCTAGAGCACTCTTAAGAGGTTGATAAGAGCATCACAGAGCGCTCATAAGGGGAGGTTTAGTGTTCCCTAGAGCGCTCCTATGAGCCAATTAAGTGCACCCTATGACACCCCTATACCCTCAAAATGTGCACCTTGCATCCCCAAAACCCTTATCAGCTCAATCCAGGCCCCCAGGAGGCTGGATCTCATAAAATTAACCTTCAATCAATGACAAAAATGACCACTTCTTACCTACAACTCATGAAATCGCAAATGCTCACTCCAATCGAAATATATCAGTAGATATCTATGAGGGCTCCACACACTCTCCACAACTCAAGTAGTGAAAATGACATGTAACAAGTGGTCCCCTTCCCCCTTTTATAGGCCCATGCCCTAATATTCTTTTGCATGTACCGAGGTCATATGACGTCCATTTGACTTGCTGTTTTCTCTGTCGGATTCAAAAATCTGAGCTCGTGATGATTCCTAGGAACATTTCTCGCTCTCATTGAAAAAAACTCTGTCATTTTTTCGTGACCCTCGCTGCCTCGATTTGTGTGCAACACAAGCTGCAGTTGCTTTTCGCCATTTTTTTGCATCGTGACCTATCCATGATCCATCCGCTCCATCCATACTGCATTCATTGTGTCATTTTTCCACCATTCATCAGCCCGCAAGGAGGCGCCATCAATGTTTCCCCCTCCCCTTTATTATTGGTTTACATACTTGTCCCTTGATTGAATACTTCCTCCTTGCTTGGCTTTTATATTTTGTTCGGTATAATTTTATCCCTTTTTCAGGCCGAGCAACTCCTTTACAAAAAAGCCACTTATGGAGTTTCTGTTAAGCCCTTGTCTGAATCCTTAAAGAATAAAAAAGATCGTCGAGCAATCTTGCTTCTTTTCATGCTCATTAAAGTATCCGAAAGGGCGTCTATTCGATATAAGTTTACCCCTTTTCCGTACCAAATGGACTAATTATGAAAAAGGAATACTCTAGTCTCTCTGACTAGAAGAGTTCTCCACTGCATAGTTTTATACCTTTTCAGGCTTAGGGGACTAATCTACGAAAAATAACCTTCTCCGAGTCTTCTAATTGCTTCCAGACTCTCTAAAATTGAAAACGACCATGATCATTCACCATCTTGGGCATGTACAAATCCACATGACAGTACCTCTTCACCATTTCAAAGTTTTCTTATTGCTTTTAGACTCCTTAACATTTAAAGAAACCACGAGCATGCACTGTCCTGGGATCATACAAATCCACATGACAGCACCATTTTGAGTATACCTCTATCCCTTCTTCGAGCTCAATAAACCATGAAGAAGGCCCAAATGGTGCCTCTCGGCGCCACACCAAATCACATACAACCCCATGTTATGGCAGAATTTCTAAGTACAGTCACCTTTTTTCAGAGTATGGAGTCTCCTGATATCATCAATCATCCCCCCCTTCCCCACCAGAGTCTCCCTCATTGCAGTCACAAGTTCCTGATCCCCTATGCTATGGTCATGTCACCCTGAAATTGGTTTCATATGCTGCCTAGTCAGACCTGACGTCATACTCTAAGAAAAGGAATTTTGAGTCCCGTCACTTCATGGCCCTCATTCCCCTCCACAGTGTCTCAGTCTCAATTTCAAAGCTATCACATCTTGGTCATATACCTCGCGTTCCTATAATGGAAGCCTCATTTCCTTGGTAGTTGCAGGTCTCCCTTTGTTGACGTGAACACATCTATTCCAGAGGATAGACCTAGAGGTCCCTGTATCTTGGACTCACCGCCATCGGTGGTGAGTTCCTATGGATCATATGCGAGGCTCCCTTAGTGCCTTGTCAGTTGATTGCTTCTCACGTGCTCGACTCCAACTCCCTAATCGCACCATTGACATTCGTACACTGTATTGGTCCCGTCAGTTATTGGTCAAAGACCCCGGATGTCACATGAATCTAGCACATTGGTGAGTCTATGTGGAACCCCCAAGTTGTATGTTCCCACGGATATCCAGGTTGCATTGGCGATAGTATTCAGATTCCAGAAGCCCTCCAATGATATGCTTCCTAGAGTACCCATTTTAGATGCAGTTCAGTGTACCTTGCTAAGGGTACCGCATCCATGATAAGATGCCATTGTTTCCATGTATCATTCCTTCAGATCAGTCATGGTTGGACCATGAGTATGTCCCAGATTTGTGTCCCCTCTGGACCACTATGATTGACACAACAGTTCTCCATGTATTGTTTAGGCCTCCATATGGGCCTCTCTATCTGTATATCTTGAAACAAAGACACATGCATGGGCCTCTCTATCTGTATATCTGTGATTGTATAGACGTTACCCTTGCAGCGAGTTTTCTCTCCTCTCTAAGTGCAGTACGAAGTTCTCCACACTATTGTCACATTATTTTCCAAGTCCTATGATTTCCATTGGTCATATGATGAGCTCCTAACCTCAGACATCAGGGGGCAATCTGTTAACACAAAAAAAACCCCCATACATCATAACCTACTTACCATTTCCACATTATTAAATTCCATACCAAAAATAAATATAATGAACCTTCATACACCAAAAACATACCATGGAAAGTGGACTTATCCCACAAAGTTAGGAAATCCCACCAAAATAGGGAAAAAGCCACCAAATATGGGGAAATTCCACATAGAAAGAAATTCCCTCTCAATTTCAAAAATTACCAGCTGTAAAGTGAAAAAACACCATGAATTGTTACCCTGCCGAAATTTCCTTTCAGCCATTAACCCTTTGTTATTGCTCTCCTTCCAACCTGGTTGAGCTTTGGCAGCCCCATGACAAAGTGTGGGAGACACTCGATTGCTTGGAACTAAGAGAGACACATTCGGCTCGGCTGCAAGGGCCACCATTGTATGAGGTATTCTATGTTCATGAAAAAGCCAGATTCTTGTAAAAAAACAATTTAAATTATTTCTTAATATTTAGATGTGTGTGTTTAAAGGAGAAAATGTGAGTTACTTGTTTACTTTTACCAATACCATTTACGTTTACTGGGTAACATTTTATTTTAAGTTTTTATTTACGGCTCATAAACCTTTCACTTTGGGTTTCCATTTTAATTTATATAGTATTAGTTCTATTCTTTACTAGTTCTTACTGGTTTTTACCTCACATCTCTCACACACAGAGCCACGGGAACCATATTTCCCCGGCTCTCTACCTAGGCTTCCACAAGCCAGTAGCAACCCATTTTATGCCTATTGGTGTGTGAAAGCACTGCCAACATTAGCAATCATGTAGGAAATGGCAGGAGCATAGATCGAGGAATTGAAGTCACAACCGACAACCTCACACTATATATTGGAATTCCAAATAATTATTGATCACCTTCTTGGATACCATTGACTGGAAAAGGATCCTCAATATATGAAGTGTAAGAGGATAATAATGATGAGAGATGGAAAGATCTAAGTTCTTATTAAACAATATATTTATACCATTCAATATTCAGTACCTGCAAAAAAAACTATCTATAATATTACATTGGAAGACTAATTTAATCAAGATCTCCAAGGCTCAGATACCATGTGAGATATGATAGCTCCCTAAGATCTGATACCATGTAATAATTCTAAATAGATTCAATACCATGAGAGAATTCTAATAGCCAAGGATATTGAAGCAAATAAGTGCTCACGAGAATTTATTCAAAGATATGCAAGAATAAGAATAAATATTGAAACAAAAACATAAGAGAGAGGACTCAATTGATGGAAATATCATCTCTATATTATTTATCAATATGAATACAATATATAATACATCTCAAGAGAGAAAATAGAATACCTTGAAGGAAAGTTGTAAAGCACAAAAAGGAAGGATTACTAAAAGCTAAAAAAAAAACTAGGTGGAAAAAACACTTTCCAAATCAGTCTAAAGGATCATGAATTGGAAAAAGCAATTGTGTTGGCAGCTCATGAGTGAAGAAAATGGAAAGTGATGATGAATTTTGGAGAGAATAAATAGGTGGAGATCGAAATGGCCAAGTAGAGATCGTTTCCAAGTCAAAATAGATTTACCTTATCCACTAGAAGGAAGAAAAAGCAGTATAAATATGTCTAAATAAGAAAGGTGTCTTTCTAATCTAGGAATAGAATAAAATCAAACAGAATCGGGAAAGATCTTATCCAAAATCTACCCAAGTTTTCCGTAGTGACTCAGGATAGAATGTAGTTTCATAAAAGACAAAATTTAGTCCAACTACATAGTCTAAACCTAGGAAATTAATCATGGAATATTAATAAAATATATCCTAAGTCTAAAGTGATTTTTTTAATGTTCCAACACCTCCATCACTAGATGATGAGTTTCGTAGGACCTCTGCACATTTTTTTCCTACACCGAATTGATACATTGGTACATGATCATGACATCCACAACATATTCACCAAGTCAATTACCAAGAATCATTTCATTTAGCTCATCCAAGTGAAGAACAAGATAGTGTGAAGACATTCTATTTATCTCTGTTTCATGTCCATTATTGAGGGCGGGTTTTCTTCCCAAGTGATTTTCCCTCTTTCCCTTTTTTACAAGGTCAAATATTTTTTTGTAAAGGGTGACCATAAGAATTCATTGCTTGGGCCCTAATTTTGTTTTCATATCACTCACTTATGTCGAGATTAAGGGGGGGGTTAGAATAATTAACCCATCTATGCTTTAGTGTAAACATTATTTTTTGTTTCCTAAGTGTTGGAGCATGGTTACTTATGTTCCTAGGTTTATGAACTAGGTTATGTGGCCCCATTAGCATACTTGGATCTCATCTCTTGATGTTTATCCACAAGTGCACCCCACTGCTGCTTTGTTTCCTTCTTATACCTCTTCTTTACTGAGTAAGAGTGCTTTGGTTGCTTTTGACAACTTTATCCTACTTTTCTGCAAGATAAGGTTGGATAAGGGCACTATCATGCTTTTGCTAAGTTTGATTGATTTATTCCACCACCTCTTTCTTCCATTTCTCTTGAAAATCCTATAGCATGTTGCTTTTGAGTCACTCATGGCCTACCAAGACTACTTTAGCCAATTCCTGACATCTAGCATATATTTGGAATCTGCTTTTCCCTAGATGGGATATTTTTTGATATTTTAATCCTGCCACTTATGAGGCACTTGAATTCTCTCTAAGAGTTATATTATATATTGTAATCTTATTGATGAATAATATAGAGTGAGTTTTGTCTAGTTTCCTTCCATATTCTTCTTCTCAAATTCTCTTACTAATTGAAATTCTCTAATTGAATCTAGATCTAGGAAATCTAAATTCTCATAATTACATGATGATATTTTTTCCAAGTTGGGAGAGCATCATCCGCAAATCAACAAATCCTATTCCAAGATAAAACAAATGCATAAGGAAGTGGTACCTTCACAATACTAGCAGGATACTCAAACAGAAAAGGCATACTTTTTGCTCCCAACTCCTATTTCTTTAATTGGTAGTTAGTTGTAACCTGTGCAAAATATCATGCACATCATAGGCACAGTCGTTGTGCACCAGTAGGATGCAACTAAATTTCATGCACAAGTGAAACCACATCCCTCCCTTGAGGAATCGAATTTATATAGACAAGTTGATGAAGTTCTGCAAGCTCTAAAAAGGAGGAAGTAGAGTATGAAAACCTTGGGTCAGGTGGTTGACTATATTTTTAATATCTATAACCATCTACAAGATGTCCCTAATCTCCAGCAGTTGGACAAGGTTATTTGTGAATGTGAGGCTCAGGTTAGTGTGAGGAAATAAAGTTTGATATAGTTGTCAATCTACGCAAGGAAGGAAGTAATGGCAAAACTTACCAACATGACCAACCAAATCTCAAAGACTAGAGAAAAGTTGTCAAGGAAAATTTTAGGAGTGAAATTTATTCCATGGGCTATTTTTAGACCTTTTTTTCCAAAAATAGATTCACCAATTTTCCTTATTTTCAAACATGATTAGCCCAAATTCCATGGGATAATCTTTTTTACTCTAAAAATCACCAAAATTGTCCAAAAACTATATATAGTCCTTGGAAATTTGAATATTTTTAAAAAAAATTGCCAAACATTTTATGGTTTCAAATTTAATAATTAGTAAGATTCGACAAGCTTTCTACACTTCGAGAAAATTATGGATCCTTAACATTTTCCCTATGCATTCATTCACCAATATTATTTCCAAGGTGCAAGCATAGGCACATAAGAAATTTGATAACCTATCAGGGATCCACACCAAGAAAACTTAATTTCTTGCACTTGTAGATAAGGTGAAACTAGATATAGAAAAGAGTAAGAAGGAAGATGTGGAGCCTTTTTCTAGTCAATTTAATGACATTGTCTTGGAATTTGAGCCTATCAGTAGTAGTTTCCATTATTTTGTCAGTGATCGATGCATACACCTGATGTTGGTGTCCACACTGGATCCATGAGCTACACATCTTGGGATGAGCCATAGATTAGTGTTGGGGGACTATTGGTGCCCAAGTTTTGGACCACTCACTACACTAAGCCTATTATTCAGAAGCAGTTGTGCTCCAATAGAATTCAATAACAATTGTGCATCGATTCAGTTAGAGAATTCACACCATACCAGTTCTATAGTTTTATACCTCATCCTATATAAGGCTTATTTTATAAAGGGTTGGGGTCCTCTTATGTCATAGGATTTGATGTATTGTTTGGTTCTGATTTTGGGGTTGTAATCAGAATTGTTACTGATGTTGTATGTTATGATGCATGAATAAGTATTAAGCTGTTGAACTATGTTTTGTAGTCATGTATTTTTGTAGCCAAGTTTTTCTAGTAATATAATGAAGTTGATGTCTAATATGTGTGTTTGCGCACTATGTTCATGTTTGGATTTATGATGATTGCTTAGTATTTCACTGAATGAATGTTAGCAGGATAATGATCTTTATGCATAGTTGAGTAAAGAATTGTTAACATGTTGAGTAGTGTGAGAAATATATATAGGTGGAATACAATGAAATAATTCTAATAGCCAAGAATATTGAAGCAAATAAGTCCTCACAAGAATTTATTCAAAGATATGCAAGAATAAGAAGAAATGTTGAAACAGAACATAAGAGAAGGAACTCAATTGATGGAAATATTATCTAATATCATATTCCTCAGTGTGAATACAATATATAATACATCTCAAGAGAGAAAAAAAATGCCTTAAAGGCAAGTTCTAAATCACAAAAAGTAAGGCTTACTAAAAACATAAAACCCCCTTGGGTGGAAAAACAGTTTCCAAAACTGTGTTAGAGGCTCACGAATTTGGCAAGTATGGTATGGCAGATCATGAGTGAGGTAAATGGAATGTAATGGTGGTTTTAGAAGAGAAGATATGATGTTGAGGTCGAATTGGTCAAGTGGTAAGAGTTTCCAAGTCAACTAGCTTTTCCTTATCCACTAGAAAGTAGAAAAAACAGGATAAAGTTGTCTAAATCAGGAAAGTGTCTTTCTAATTCAGGAATGGAATAAAATCAGACAGAATCCAAGGAAATATTATCCAGAATTTTTCCAAGTTCGTTTTTGTGACTAAGGATTGCAAGTGGTCAACTAAAACACGAAACTAACCCTATTTAGCTAGTCAAAACTTAGGAAATTAATCTAGGTGATTAATAAAATATATCCTAAGTATTTAATGGGTTTTTAAATGTTCCAACACCCCCCCTTAATCCTGACTTTATGAGGTGAAATATAAGATATATAGGAACTGAGAAAAAAGGATTATGGTCACCCCAATACAAAAAATTATTAGTCCATGTAGGTGAGGAAAGAAGGAAAACCACTTGGGAAGAAAACCTCCCCTCAAGATCATGGAATACACCATAATAATGCTCTCCAAACTCCAAGCAGGTGAGAACTTGGTCAGATGTCTGGAGGAATATTCTTCTTGGGAAGAAGTGGAATATGCTCATTATACTTGATCTTTGTTGAGATCGGATCCAAATGAGACTTGATTATGTCCTCCATCTTCTGTGCAATAGGTGACAAAAATCATGCAGTGAATTAGAAGCTTGATAGAGAGAGCAAACCCAGTCACTCCAAACTATAATTTTGCCTTCATAGAATTCAATAAAACATCAAAAAGAAACCCAAGGATAGGTTCTGAGTGTGTATGAGCTGCAACAACTGGATGATGATTTGAATTAGAAGACATATGAGAGAACTGAGAGATGTCTCCAACTTCTTGAAAAATGTGTTGGCAATCATGTAGGAACTGGCAGGAGCATGGACAGAGGAAGTGAAGGCGCAACCAACAACCTCAACTGTGTACTGTCTTCCAAATGACTATAGATCACTTTCTTGGATACCATTGACCAGCAAAGGATCCTCAATATCTGAAGTGTAAGAGGAGAACAATGATGAGAGATGGAAAGATCTGAGTTCTTCTCCAATAACAATTTTTTGCTATTTGATCTTTAGTACCTGCAAAACAAACTCTCTGAAATATATGCTAGAAGACTAATTTAATTATGAACTCCAAATCCTCTAATACCATGTGATAATTCTATATAGGTTGAATAACATGAAATAATTCTAATAGCTAATAATCATGAAGCAAAGAAGTCCTCACAAGACTTTATTCAAAGATATGCAAGAATTGTTACAGCGTAATTTTCCACCTTGTGAGCATCAGCATTGATTGGCCTTCAATATCCATTTCACTGACTCAATTTCACCTTATGTCCTCTAGAAACACTTTTTCCCTATTTTTCTTCCTGTACACTTGTTGTCCCATTATAGCTAGCGTACACGCGAGCTGTTCCACTATAGCCTGCGGGTACCAAGTAAAATGGTAAAAATCACTAGAAAATTACTTTTTGCTCCCAAAAAGCGGTCTCAGGGTGACCTTTGGCCCTCCATTTTCCTTGTAACGCCTCAATGTGTCCTTTCACTTACCTTTGGAAGGCTATATATTGAGCTCTTATGGAATATGGAAGGGAGGAGAAAGAGAGAGCAAGATAACTCTATTGGATTTTTGTTGTGCTTTGAGTCTACACTCATTGATCCTTGTTGTTGTGAACCCATTATGTTCACCTTCCAAACTCCTTTCGTAGTTTGAGTTTTCCATTACATGGAGGATTGAAGTGGTGGAAGCACAAGTGGAGAGACCCAGTTCTTGGTTCAGATTGGTTGTTGGCAAGAGGTCGTATATTGTACTTCTTGTTATTCATTAATGGAAATACTCATTTTCTCATCCAATTGATGTTGTGAATATTATTAAATTACATTGGGTTATATTTAGTTGTAATATCATGGATCATGCTATTGATTATGCTAATTTCTTTCACATATTATATGCACTTGCTTGTACTTGTTGTTGAGACTAATCTGCAGGTTCAAGTGTAGAAGTTGAAAGCTCAATGGGGATCTACATCAAACATCCGGTTGAAGGTTGGTATTTTATCCATTATATTAGCATTGTCATTTATATAGCATTACATTGGGAATTGAGTCATTTTCTGGTAGTCAGCTGTCTGTTGTGGTCTGCCCCAAGCCATAGGAAGTTTTCTCCGTAACAAGAATAAGAAGAAATGATGAAACAAAACATAAGAGAAGGAACTCAATTGATGGAAATATTATCTCATATCATATTCCTCAATGTGAATATAATATATAATACATCTCAAGAGATAAAATAGAAATCCTTAAAGGAAAGTTGTAAAGCAAAAAAAGTAAGGCTTACTAAAAAGATAAAAACCCCCTAGGTGGTAAAAGCAGTTTCCAAAACTGTGCTAGAGGCTCACGAATTTGGAAAGTATGGTATGGAATATCATGAGTGAGTTAAATGGAATATAATGGTGGATTTATAATAGAATATATGATGTGGAGGTCTAATTGGTCAAGTGGTAAGAGTTTCCAAGTCAACTAGCTTTTCCTTATCCACTAGAAAGTAGAAAAAACAGGATAACACTGTCTAATTCAGGAATGGAATAAAATCAGACAGAATGCAAGGAAATCTTATCCAGAATTTGTCCAAATTCGTTTTTGTGACTTAGGATGGCAAGTGGTCCACTAAAAGACAAAAATGTCCCTATTTAGCTAGTCAAAACATAGGAAATTAATCTAGGTGACTAGTAAAATATATCCTAAGTATTTAATGGGTTTTTAAATGTTCCAACAAGTAGAAAGATCCCATTCCTTCTTGCGCAACCTTGATTCAGGTTTCTCTATAATTTCCGATGCCCATATCAATTGATACCTTACTCTGCTTGCAGAGTATTCAAAATTCCAATTCCTGTGGGGTGTTTGTTGGTCACATAAGTTGAACCCTAGGTCTGAAAGACTACAACCACCATGAAAACACAAAATTCACCCTACAGTTATGGCCACCGAATTTGGAAAATAAAGGTAACCACCCTAGTTTACATATATTCTTCTTACACTTTGGGTAAGCATAAAAAAATTCAATGATACCTGACTCGTATCTTACTGCTCTCCCCGTGATTATGTTCTTCAATGTTTTTCTTCATTGAATAAATGTAAGTTCATTTCTTAACACTCTGGTTTATACCACTAGAACAAGGATAATTCGATGAAAGTAACATTATGAATATATAACAAGAGTATGATATTTTAAATGAGAGGAATTACTATAGTGATGGTAGGACTACACCAAGGAGAATCATGATCATGATGAAATCATCATTATCTAATTAACATGTACAAAAATCAAGGTTTATATAGGATAGGATTTGGGAAATCACTAGTATGTGCAAGGAATCAAAGAGAAAATGAGACAAGACTTCGAAAATGATTATAGTTAAGTGAATATAAATTTGATGGATGGTGCATTCAAGTAATGATTCAAAATAGAGGCGCAAGGATATCAATACAGATTAATGATTCTAGGGGGAAATGAGACCATTCATTAAATTGATTTCAATAGTTCAAAGAGTTTTTCAAAGTATCACAATCCTTTATTTAATTGAATAAAATGAAAAATTAAATAAATCGCTTATGGCTTCAGTTACATCACTTTACCTGAAAGTGTTGCAGGTTAATTTGGAACAAGAATTTACCTAAAACAATAGAAAATAATTATTAATATTTCTCTTAGTTTCTTGAATGAAGGATCTTGGTTCTCAAGGACTATTGTCTCAAAAGAAATTTTGAAACATAACTTCTACAGTGAGATCCCATAACAATCATTCTACAATGTTCAAATTACTTTCTTTGCTGCAAGAACAAAAAGTATTACTAAAAACATAACCAATGTTCCTTCTTATTCTATAGATAATATGCTAAGAATAAAATGAATTGAACTAGGAAATCTAAAAAAATATGAAATTGCACACTTTCTAAGAATTCTGCATATCTCCATGCTTGGTGTATATTGTTGAAAGTATTCATCTTTTTACACCCAATGTATAGTGTTTTTCATGTGAACGAATTTTCTTGGAGTAAAAAATGGCAAGGAACCATTGGATTAAAGGTCATTAGTTAATGTTGTTAACTAATGCGAGACTTCTCACTAGTAATGTCAATGAGAGTCAAGGTAATTTAATGCATCCGTACAGGCACAAATATATGTGTTGATGTCGAGCAAACTATAGTATCTAATATTTAGGAGGAATTAATGCATCCCCACTATTGTTAGTGAGAGAAATTGTCATTGTTATTGGACAATCCACTCGAGCGGACGCGAGCAGGATCTCCCTAGCTCAATGTGAGTCTAGAACAAATAGAACAGACTACAAATACATCTCCTAGATCTACTTAAGGATCGAGTACTAGACATCTTACCTTTTACTTCACAATCCTTTCTCTAGAATGCGGATCCACGTCTCACGGTCGTCATATCCAAGCTGCAAGACCTGTCAAGACAAAGAAACAAGAGAAACCAGTTAAAGACATCTATACAATAAGAGATCTAAGTAAACAGTTAAGCAGGTAAACTACTCAATATCATTACACACATGAACAATATTGGTGGAAAGCATTTGTATTACTATAAATAGAGGAGTACATGATAGAGATATAGAACTACAACCAAGGCTTAATGTAGTAGCCCTTCTCTGACCAAGCCAATTGCCACGTCCTTCCAAGGAAGTATGAGTTCTCCAATAGGTGAATGGAGGTGTTCTAAGGTGATTTAACCAACATGTAGATACCATAGGCTTCCTTCCTTTTTGGGATGGGAGTGAGCTTCACTTATATAGGACTAAGTGGATAGGATATGGATAGGATAGGTTGAGAGATGGTAGGAGAGAGATAGGGGATCCTCCCAAAGAGTTAGGGGTCGAGTATCAGCTCCCCTAGAGGTCAAGGATAAGCCCCTAAATGAGAAAGTTTCGAGAAGGATCTCGAATAAGCTATTTTTTCCCATTAACTGACCTCGTCGCACCCTACAGTGTAGTAATCTGCGACATTGCATGTTGCTAGTGTGCAACCTGCGATGACCCTTCAAAACCTAGCACAACTGAGCACAAATCTTCTCAGGATGATTATTTAGTCCAAGTACCTTTAGGGGTGTATACACTGAATCTTATGATGAGTAGATTTTGGGTGTAACAGTCATTAAGGAATATAAGCTTCAAGAAACTATTAAAATATCTGATCTTGGACCCAGATAAGGAGCTAGATTTGATGGGCCAAGATTGTCAGAAGGAAGGCCTTTAGAAATCCTCCATCAGTCCAACATGAGCATTAAAAAAATTAAGAATGTATAAAGATGAAATCACCAACATTCCGCAAGTTTATTGAGAATATCACCATTCAGAATCTATCTTTCAAGTAAGGTTCTGGATCTTCTCTTCCAGAAGATCTATTTTTCACAACAAACCATTATTTTTCTCTTTACTTTTTTTTATATGTTTTTTATTTTTCTTCTCTGTTTTCCTTTTTATTTTTTATTTTTATTTTTTATTTTTTATTCCTTATCGATAATTAGAAAGAAAACTAATATGAGGAAGATTAACAATAGGGGAGGGACCCCCTACTTATCACTTCCAATTTAGCTTCATTTGCAATATCCTTAACAAACTCCTCCTTCGACTTATGCTTCTGGTACATCTTGAGTCTATGCCCACTGACCAAGAAGGATACCTTATCATCATTGATAGTCCTAATTCTAAGAGATTCATTATCAAATACAACTTCTATTTCATATGGATAGATCCAATGAGTATTAAATTTCCCTTTTAATCTCTTAAATTGAGAGTAAAAAAGAAGTGCCTAGTCAACAACCTTAAATTATTTATTTTTAAAGAACCTATCGTGCGATTTTTCCCTTTGTTGCTAGATGAGATTAGTATGTTGGAAATATTCTTGATGCATTTCGTCAACCTCATTCGGTTGTACAATCCTCTACTTTTGTGCTTCATTTAAGTCCATACCCAATTTTGCTACCATCTTGAAAGTTTTTATCAAAAACTCTATTGGATGAAGAATTTGTTTTCCATACACCTGCTCATATGGATAAAAGCAAGTAGTTTTCCTCCATTTTGTTTTGTATGCCCATAAGCCCTCCAAAATATTTTTCCTATCAATGCCTTTTATGCAATTGTATTGACTTTGTCAAGATAGCCTGTAGAACTTGATTTGTTGACTCCACCTGCCCATTGGATTGTGGATGATAGGGGGGATATTTCTTGTGCTTGATCTAGTACTTTTGAGTAATTTCTTGAATAATATTAGATGTAAATTAAGTCCCTTCATAAATAATAGTTTATCTAGGTACCCCAAAGAAAAAAGAAAAAAATCTATTATTGTCTTTTTTGTTGCTCTAGGAAAGGGTTTTTATTCAACCCACATTGTAATATAGTCCATAAAAACCATAATGTAACTTTTACCTTTAGATAAGGAGTTGATAGGCCCCACAATGTACAAGGCCCATTTTTCAAAAGAGTCGATAAGAACTTGTGGATGGAGTGGAATCTCATCTGCTAGAACTAGACAACCCATCCTTTGGTTGCTATCACATGTTCGAATATAATTATTCATGTCTAGGAAGAGAGAGGGACAATAGTAATGCAAATCGAGGAGTTTGTAAGTGGTCCTTATATCTTCGAAATTACCCCCACAAGGTTCATCATGACATGACTTTAGGATATCAAACACCTTATCCTCCCTCAAACATCTTCGGATAACTAAATCAAGTATTGTGTGAAAAAGGTATCCCTGGATCTAGGAGTATGGGGCACTCATTCTAACAACCCTTTTTGTTTCCTTGGGTGAAAAGTGTGGTGGTATCTTTCCTATAGAAACATAATTATCTATGTCTCTAAAACATGGGTAGTTAGTTGATATATAAAATATATTTTCATCGGCAGAACTATCATCAATTGGAAGATTCTCACCTTCATTATTAATTCTAGAAAGAAAGTATGCTACCTGATTTTCCCTTCATGTTCTATCCAAAATTGTGATGTTAAACTCCTCCATCAGTAGCATCCACCTAGTGATCCTACCATTTGGGATTGACTTGTTAATGATTTACATAATGGTAGAGTGGTCAATATGGAAAAAAAATTCATAACCTATGATGTAATGTCTACGTTTTATTAATTGCATATATTATTGCAGGGAAATATTTCTTAGTCACGGCGTAATTCAATTCAGTAGGAACTATGTTTTTTCTTATGAAATAAATAGCATAAGTTATCAAATTTTCCTTTTTTCCTAGAACTTCTCTTATGGTTGAGTCCAATGCATTGGTGGAGATATGGAAAGTAAGACTCCAGTTTGTACCTATCAATATTGGGGATGAGGATATATTTTCCTTGAGTACATCAAAGGCATGTTGGCATTCATTGTTTCAATAGAAATCAACATCTTTTTCTATTAATTTAAACAATGGAAAGGTTATCTTTGTAAAATTATCTATGAATTGTCGGTAATAGCCTGCATGGCCCCCAAAAATTTGAACCCCTTTTTGATTGGTTGGGGGTGTCATTGTAGTAATTTCTTCTATCTTGGTGAGATCTACTTTTATTCTTACAACAGACACATGATGAACCAATAGAATTCCTTTTGTCAATATCATGGAGAATTTTTCATTACTTAGTGTTATTATTTACCACCCCCTTGGGATCACTAGGAACCTTTACCAACTTTAAGTTGTTGAAACACTTTTATTTTCTCATGACTTATTATTATTCAATAATAATAATAATTTATTAAGTTATTGAGAAAGTTCATTATTTTCTCCATTGGAAAAATACACTTTCTAGAAGCATTGGTGAGTTGTGAGGAGATTAGATTCATGAGTTGGATCCTAGATGTTATGAGATAACATTTCTAAGCTCTAGGATTCCACATTCATCCCCTCTACCTTCACCATTCACCTATATAATGAAGGTATTCCAAGGGAGAAGGAGAAGAAAAGATAGCAAAAAAATGTTTCCCAATTTCAATGAGACCCTCTTCCTTCCTTCATCCATCATCATTGTGAAAGCCCAACATTTGGTGATATAGGTTAGGAGGAGCTTGAATCAAGGAGCCAAGGGAATTCCCTCATCATTGAGTCAAGGTAAACACTGTGATGTATCAATTCTGATGCTATACATATACATGTTGATGGTTTCCCCCATTCATGGTATTTTTCTCAATTGCACATCATAGATCTAGTTGTAATTTTATTGGATCTATTTTATGTCATGCATGGTTGATAAGTTGGAGAAAGGTGTTTCGTTTGTTCCTTTGTGTTCAGGATATCAGGTGTTTAGAGGTTGGAGCATAAGATATCTAGGGGCTACACCAGCTTAGATCTACGAAGGATGACCATCAGGTTTACGGTACGCTATCACAATCCATTTCTTGTATTGAATGAATGACATATTTAGGATAAAATATTGGCATACCATCCTACTATATGTATTGGGTATTGGGCACACCCAAGGGAGGTCTTACATATACATAAGATCTCTAGGGGCTACACCAGCTTGGATCTACGAAGGATGACCATCAGGTTTACGGTATACTATCACAATCCATTTCTTGTATTGAATGCATGACATATTTAGGATAAAATATTGGCATACCATCCTACTATATGTATTGGGTATTGGGAACACCCAAAGGAGGTCTTACATATCCATAGGGAAGATTTCTCCAAAACAGAATTGGCGACCATACTGGGGGATGATTCTTTGATGTATGATTTTCTTGGTTTTTTTTGTCTTTGCTTGAGATTGGGTCTTGATCTTCCTTTGTTTGCATTCTCTCTAGATATTTGAGCAGTGGTATCTACTAGATCTCTCAGATCCGATTCGGATCTAAATCTAAGTTTAGATCTGGGATTGCCCTACCTTCATTTTTCTGGGAGTTTGATGGTGGTTTTGTAATATATATAGAGTTCATGATATTAATAGGAAATATAACATATATATATCAAATCAGACCCCTAGAAATTTCCTATCCAATGGTGCTAGTCGGGTTGAAATCTAATCATCCAATGAAAAGATATTCGCTCTACAGTATTTCCGTCCGCACCTAAAATTTCTGAAAAAGTGCAGGTTTGAAACGAATATATATTTGCTTCCCAGAATCGGTTTTGACTATTTTTTTTTCAAATCATGTATTTTTTTGAGAGAAATTCAGATCTGTAATTTGTTTCCAGAAATTATGATTAGAAAGGTACATAAATTGATCCGAGTTCTGCTGCCTTGTTTTCCTTTTTCTTTTTTTAAATTTCTTTTTTGATATTTTTTCAAAAAAAGAGTGGAAGCAACAAGTAGTTTTAATTTATCAAATTTCTTGGTTGTGATTCAATTACATCGATTGTTTAGATTTGTTTTTCATCATTAAAAAAAAGAACAAATAAAAAATATAAAAATAGAGCATATTTGCCTATTAGGAGTGAAGTAGAGGTGCATTTTTTCACATTGTTGAGTGTGTTTTGCATTCCATTGCTATTGTCTATGTGAAAAATATATCTTCCTTTGCTTTAGATAGTGTTCATTGAAGAGAAAAAGAAAAATATTCATTCTCATACATGGTTTTGGGTCAAGTCAATACAACACTTTGTCCACTTAATCGTCTTAAGATAAAATAAAGCGCACAGTTAATTAAAATTTTTAGCAACATTGTGTGATAGGCTAGAGACGTGTTTCAACATCCTTAAGCACAGGAGTTTTCATTACTTGTCAGCGCTACAACACGGGGTGTGTGCGACTCTTCCATATAATTAGAGTATATCGAAAGGCCCCTTTTGGAACAGTTGTGTATTAGACAAAACTACTACAGATTTGAGCTCCTACATACCTTGATTATATCGGGAGACCCCCATAGAATAATGAAACCAACCGAGATAACTTTTTGGCCATCTTTTTGTTGCAATACACCGAGAACAACACTCGGGGAGATTACTACACACGTACTAACAGGTGGTCGGGGCATACGGTCAAGGATACAGTCCTAATCCCCCTTGGTTAGTGCTATGAAATATTGGGACAAGTATTACTGTTAGACCCTATGGTATATCATGAGTTGTGATAACTTGACACACATATGAGGAACCGACTATTTATCCCGCCTGTCCATATGTTTGCTTGCTACCTTAGTTGAGTAGGCATTTATTGTGTTCTTTGTTTAGAAGGATATCGGGTGGGTTATTTTGCTACTATCATTATGGATAAATAACCTATACGTCGCTCTTGATGGTTACAAGGGGATTCTCCTGAGTTTGAGGGTCCACCAGTACAACGTCGAAGGGTTAATCCTACCCACTACTGTTGAGTTTGAAGCTAATCTGGTTTCTACTCCACGCGCCCACTTTCCACCCCTTGACAACTTCACCCCACCTGAAATTGAAATAATTTAAGAAGGTCAAAAATTCTGTTACAACCCTCTTTTGACGGATCTACGAGGTCCAATCTTAGTTCAAGTAGGGAGCTTACCTTTTTCAGAACCAATAGTCAAAACCGAATCCTACCAAACAATTTCGTGAATGGGTTTTCCATCTAGTCCTGAGGGGTCCACACCAAGTGTTACATATTCACAAGGGAAAACCATAGGTAACTCTACTTCTATCTCTGTGGCTAGCACACCAATGTAACCCTCTTAACCTCCCGTGATCAACAATGCATTTGTGAGTTTTCCTACACCACCTCATAGTTGTGTTACTCAAGTATCGTCATTAATTTCATGATTGGATCTACCTACTACCATACCTATGATCGATAACACTTTTCCAAATACTTCCTTTCCATTTGGACAAACCACTCCTCCCAATATTGGAACTAGCATGCCATCAGGATTTATCCCAAGTTTTGTTAACCCCTTGGTGATTTTTCCTTCAAATTGGAACTTACCTATTGGCACCAGTATTCCTACTTGTGCTAATACCTCGGGGGGGCATGTTATGTCTTAGCCTCATATTGGTCCTTCGGATTCCCCCAATGTAGGTTTCCATGATGGATTGAATTTTGCATGAACTAGTGGCCAATCCTCCAGTTCAAGACAATTACCAAGGGGCATGGAACTTGAAGCTTATTCTTCAGCTCCTAGTGCTAATTTTGGTCAATCCATACACCAAGGGGGATTTCTAAATAATCTATTTCATTCCCAGAATTCCTTTGCCAACACAAGATTACCATTCTTGGCTAATTAAATTTACCTGACCTCTCCAAGATTATGAACGATCCCGTTTGTCACCATCCCCATTGGCCATCCATACCAACCAAGCTACCATCAAACATTCCTAAGTTTGATGGTAAACCTAGAGAGGACAAACAAAACCATATGATGACATTTCCCTTGTGGTGCTCATATAATTCCCTTGTGGATGATAGTGTTCGATTAAGGTTATTCCAATGCACTTTGACTGGCATGCCAACCAAATGGTACATTGAGTTACCTAGTGCATCTTACTATGAATTTAGTTCTTTGGCTATGGATTTCCTTACACACTTCCAATTGCTTATACGCTATGAGACCAGGAAAAAAATATTGGCATCCCTACATCAAAGTACCTCCACCCACATTTCTGATCATATCCATGAATGAAGACAGAGGAAATGATTGATTCGTGCCAAAGTCCCAGACCAATTCTTAGCATAGTGGTTCGTGAAGTCCTTATTACCACCTATTTCCAAATATGTTTCCATGTCAGGTGCAATCACTAAAGATAAATTCATCCTGAAAGATCAAGAAATGGACTTTATTTACTCTCAATATGACACATTGTATGACATAATACCTCATGCTCCTCATCCTTTCATGGACCCTCAATGACCTCCTCCTAGTCCCCTTGCTGATGGTGTGATCAAGGCTATCTGCACAACTTTGGTGAGGCCCATTGTTGATCAAATGAGTAAAATGTTAAACACTAAACCTCCTGTTGTTTCACAACCCGTGGCTCCTACACCATCTATCCCTACCTGTTGTAGGCACAACAAATCCCATTTTTAATTAAAAATGGGAGCCCCAATTTTTATTTGTAAAGGTAATGTTTAATTCCCTTACTCATTTTGGGGTTTCATGATGTTGATCATACATTTCATTTCTTTTTCATGACTCAATCCAATTAATAATTTCCCCTTCAAAAATTGATGGGATTTTGTGTGTTATTTGTGAGTTACGGAAAGCATAAATTTTCTCAAACATTTGTCCTTTCTACAACCCGCAGTCCGCAGTATGCAATGTGGATTGCGGATTCTTTGTCATTTGGGTTTGAAATTTGTTATTTCCGCAACCTGCAATCCACAACTGAGGATTGCGGATGGCGCAAACGATTTTGAATAAATTGGATTTTCTTTTCCGCAACCCGCAACCCGCATTGCGGATTGTGGAAAGAGTTTGAAAAATAAGTTTGCGCTTTGCGTTTTCGCAATCCACAACCTACAATTGCGGATTGCGGAAAGCAAAAAGAACATATTTTTTTAAAATTATTTTATTTGTGACCCCGAAACCCGCAATCCGCATTGAGGAAAGCGGGAACCTTTGGTTCATTTATATTTAAAGTTGTGTTTCCGCAACCCGCAACCTGCATTGTGGATTGTGGATTGCGGAAATCATGTATATTGTTGCAAAAATCAATTCCAAAAATCTTCTTCCTCCTTTTTCATTTTAATATTATTCGTTGATTTGGTTTGATCCTACGATCCATATTTCATTCCACAAATTTGTTAAATATTTCGATTTTTTGTTTTTCTTTACCATTTTCAATTTCATGAATTTCACCTACGACAAAGATTTTATTGTGGGTTTTTACCAGGGTTGTTTTCTTGCCTCTTTCATTAGCATAGGTTGGTTTTCCTTCTTTTCGTATTGGTTGTTTACAGAATTTCCTAATTTTAAAATTGTTTATTGATTGGTTTTATTTATTTATCAAAATTTACCAGTCTCCCACCATGTCAAGAAACACCCCTTCCAAGACATCCCTAAAAGACTTGAAAAATAAAGACCCTAACTCTGGCATTCTCACCGATACCAGTGATAGAGTGTCTGAAACCTATCAGCTGGATTGGTCACGAATTTATGCTATATTTGACAATGACGACCTATCAGAAATTCAGGATAATTGGTCTTTTTATGAGAATATCAGAGATTCTAAGTTGCATGCAATAGCAACTAGACCAACACTCTTTCCATACACAGATGTCGTAAAATGGATAATTGATCATGCAGACCCCAAAGACCGTTCTTTCAATGAAAATGCAAGGTCCCAACTAACTTCTTTCAACTCAGAAGTTTTTGTTAGAGCATATGCCCTTAGGTCGGCCAGCCAATTCCTCAATGCAGCTTTCCTAGACTCTGTAAAGACCCGGTTTAACTTTGATGAAATGATAAAATCCTGGATGAACAACCCAGCCAGCTTCGCACCCAAAGATGATAATTCCTACCCTATTTCGTGGTTCAAGGAACCCTTTTCTCTCCTAGTATCCATGCTTTGTAGACTATACAGCTTACCGAACTCTTCTGTGTTTAAAGCTAAATGGGCACCCATGGCTCATCATGTTCTCACAACAGGTGAATATTTTAATTGGGCTCAGATTCTTTCGGCCGAGTTAAAATCGGCAATTGAACGTTACTAGAAAACACCTGCCTCGAGGAAGCCTCCTTTTTACTATTTAGCTTATGTTATTGATGTATTTTATTCATCCTTCCAGTTCCCCTCCATGGGATGGAACTGGAACCTTTCAACACCTCCGGTTCATATATACTGTTCTACATTATGGGAAGAAAACTTCGTACCTCTGCTGTATGACATTTGTGATCATTTCTTTGGAGCAATTTATCAGAAGATATTCAAAGAGGATGCACCTGCCTTCTCTTCTCATGCCAAAACATTTATCCCCACTATTGGTGATTGGTATGTAGGAGAATACTTCTCCTATATTAGGGTTTGGGGAAGTGATACAGTTCATTTGCTGCTAAGAATAGTCCCAGATAAGTTGCTGCTAGAGGAGATTGCTTATCAAACTGTTACTAATGGAGTGTTCCTAAAGTTAACTGGACCTAAAAGAAAATGATGGCCCAAATTCCCATTGAACCTTGGGCCTCTAATCATTCAAAACACAACACATGATACCGTGTTGAGGAGGAAAATTGTTTCCCTAAAGCTGGGAAAAGCTCCCAAAAGGATGCATGATCCCAAAGCATTTCTGGATAACCACTTTTCCCAGGAACATATGAAGACTACTTATGCTCATGAGACTTCCCCTGATGATTCTATTTACCAGGGAGTCAATCTTTTTTTCTGAGGTCATGATTAGGGATAAATCTAAAGAAGAGAAAAGTTTCATTCTCCAATACCAACAGGAGCTCAAGTCCAAGGTTTTGAATTATAGGAAATTGGAACTCTCAATTGAAGAGCAGGATAAAAGGGATAGGGCAGAGAAAGATGCACAAAAGGTAAACATTGCCTTGATGTTAACCTACCAGGATGAAGGCAAAGGAAAAGACCTTGTGGAGGATGTTCAATAAGCCAAGCCTACTACATAAATGAAGACTTTAATTCAATCAGGTGTAGAGATAAATAAGGAATCGACACACTTGACCTCAGTGGTTGATACTCAGGTGGTTGCTGCAAACACCCCAGCAAAAACAAAAAATTCCCTGTGTCTCAGGTACACACATTAAACATTGAAGACAGTGATGCAGAAGATGAAAGGATTCCATTCATATCTCTTTTCCCTATTGTTCCTGTTATACAAGAGATCACTGAAGTCTCTCAGGCTATTGCTGATTTGCTTGATAGCATTGTAATTTATGATACCACTCTAGAGGTTCATTTCCCTGACGTCACCATCATTGTTTCTACGTTAAATACTACATCCCCACTCACTTATATTGATCTCCCTTTCACCTCATCTATTGATGTTACCCTTCCACCATCTACTGTCGCTGAAATACTTGCTACTTCCACCATTACTTCGCAAACAACCTTGTTAACTCCACCTATCACCTTACTGCCACAAGTTACTGAGATGCAAGGACCAATTGTTTCTCTGCAACCATTAGTTACCATCACCTCTACTTCCCTCCTCGAGGTTGTCACTTTGACTACTTCTCCTACTTCTGTACCTTCAATTTCTACTACTACCACCTCTTCTATATCTACCTCCCAAATCACTATGTCCATCCCAAATTCTATTGTCACACAAACAACCCCACTAGTTGCAACATGTAATGTATCCACATCTTCAACAGAGTTGACATTTGATTGTGGAGATGATGTTGTGGTTTCCCTTGGGGAATAATTCTACAGTAGACCAGCCAAAGCAATGGTGAAAAGAGGTAATAAGAGAAGCAAGGAAGAAACTATGGTGCAAGGGCATGTTCCCAATCAAATAATTTGGACAAAATAGTCTGCTGACATCCAGCAGGAGGCATTAGACATTACTTCAGCAATGGGGGCATTTGTTGGAGCTAATTATGATTCGGTTACTTCATTGAATAAGGAGATCAGTGTGAAGCAACATGCGATACAAGAGATTAAGCATAAGATGATACAGGTTGAAGAAAAGCATAAAGTCCACATCCAAGAAATGAAGGTTGAATATGAGAGTCAGCTTAAAGAGTTGTAATAAAAGGACACATCTCTTGTGCAGCAGCAACCATGGCAACTATTTCTTCTTTCCCTAGGTTTTCTGCAGAGGATTTTAATGAATTTGCTTTGAAAGTAAATGAATATTACAAGATCCTTCTAGTTCAGTTGTTTGAATGCTTAGAGGAAATTAGAGAGACCTACATTGAGTTTGAAAAATAGTTTGATGTTATCCTTGAACATAACGAAAGAAGATAGGAAGCACTCAGGGCCATTGAGAATGTTACAGATTGGAAAAAATACATAAAAGATAGGACTGAAGATTTACCTTTCTTTGAATGCATTAAGTTTAGAAAAGTTAGGTTTTCATTGGATTCATGGGAAAATGCTTGTCAAAGAGTAGAATCTACTATAGGGGAAGCACAAGCAGTTTGTAGAAGACGATGGTATACTTTCGATGCGTTGTTGACCACATTAGGTTTTGAAACTCTCACCTTGATTGTAAAATATGATCCTACCAAGATATTCATACTGGATGTAGAAGAAAGACATGAGGAAACCATGGATAGGAAAAATTAGTTGGAACACCTTCAAATTACCGAGCTAAAAGAACTAATTGAGTCACCTATCAATTTGGGGGTGGAGATAAATCTTTTCCTACACCTGTGGGATCAGTTCAAGACTAAGGAAATAGAATCCTTTGATTGCCAGACTCAGTTGACACTTGGACATGCTAGATATCAAGATGTTGAAGACTTATTAGATGCAGCTGCCAAGTGGAGGATTGCCTTAGGCGGATTTTGAATGATATCTTGCAAATCTTTGTTTTCATGGGATATTTGCCTTTGTAATATTTTGTAATTATTATTAAAGGGTTTAGATCTCATAGGGGAAGGGGAGAGAAAATCACTGAAAGAGGACTAGAGCTAATTTGTTTCATTGAGACATTGTAATTTTTTGCAAGCTTAATGAAATACAATTAGTTTTCTCTTGCTATCACTTTTGTTTGATTTATCAAATTTCTTTGATAGATTTTGATTTTCGTTTCAACTCGTGAATGAACTCTGTTTTGTTTTGCAACCATAATTAATACATCAATTTGTAGGTTAGATTTGTCTTGACTTATGATCCATGTGTTTCATGTGCTAAATGAATTTATTTATTTAAATCATTTATCTATTTTTGCAAATGATAAACAATTATTATCACATTAATGCCAATTTTTCAATTAGCATGTCATAATAGGACAATCTCACATGTGCTTTAACCCTTAAGCCAAAATCATTCATTTTTCATTGTCTGACCGTGTCTTAAGCTGATAAGTAGAGATCCAATTCACATGTCTGTTGATTGGTGAAACAGTTATTAATTTCTAGATCTGATTGTCCTGCACATCAAAACATATTCCTTAATTTTAGATATAACTTATCTTAGATTTCCTTTAAAGAAAATACTACTCACTTCTAGAGATAGAACACCTTTTTATATTCCCTCACAGGAAGACAGATACATCAGGATCAACCCACTTAAGTGCCGGCGGAGGCCTAATATCCATGGGAGTCAACCATACCAAACAATCCGGGGATAGAACTACTCTTGCGTAGAGTTGTTTGAATCCTTTCAGATTGGGCTGTCACCCTCTATTGCTAGCCTTGAAAAAAAATACCTTCCAGAACTTACATACCCGAGGCTTCAACACTACCCAAACCACCCAAGTTAGTGTCGTCCAACCTACTCAAACTGGTAACCCTCCTTAGCAGGGTGGTAAAAAGAAAAACAATTGTCGAAAAAAGAAAACTAATGGGAAATGGACATATACACAATTTTCTACTGCTCCTGCCAATGAGGAAGGTGGGGAGAAGAAGAACCATTACCCATGATCTATTTTCAAAGGTTATCATCCTACTCACGTATTCCTTCTCATAGAGAATGTTCACAAGTATTTGGCACAACGTGGTAATCCAAATCCACCCATTGTTCTTACCCACCCCTTCCCTCAAAACCAACAACAAATGATAACTACACCTCCTACACCCTCACAAGGGGGTACGCATGATCGCGAACAGTATCGGGGGTCATCATCTAGTGCATCTATTTTCTTGTGTGACCAAGATGTCCTTCTCCAAACTTGCTCCAAGAAATACAATTCTTTTGAAAAACAACCAATCATCGATGAAGTTCCTCCTACTCAACATGATGGTTATATCCACACAGATAAACCACCTCTTAGTAATCCACCTCGGCTACCTAAAGGCTTGGTGAAGAAGTCCAATCTCTTTCCAAGAGCTACCCAACATTACAACATTGTTGAATACATCGCCCAATATCCTTGTTCAATTCCAGCCTCAGAAGTGCTCCAAATTTGTCCTAGGAAGAAGAAGGCCTTGTTGAATGTCATCGGTGGCATTGATCCAACAGATTCCAATACCATTACCTTCAACCTTGACCAGCTTACATTCAGGCTCCCCCACAAAGTGGATTTTCAAATTCAAGTTAAGTCACGTGGTGTTACCATTTACAGTACTGTCATTGATGAAGGAGCCTCCACCCGTGTTATGTTTGTGTCATGTTGGTAGGATTTAGGTTCTCCCATGTTAATCCCTTCTCCTACAAAATTACAAGCCTTTGATGGTCGTGCTTTTCAACCAAAGGGATTGATTGTGGGATTCCTAGTGGAATTAGCTGGTACAATTGTGAATGTAGATGTTGAGGTTGTTGATTCACCTTTTGGATTACAATCTATTGTTAGGATGGAGTTGGTCCTATGCCATGCATATAGTAGTTTACTCTATATTTAGATTCATTTGTTTTCCCCATCAAGGACAGATGGTTACTATTGATCAACTAGAGTTTTGCACCACAGATTGAAGGGTATCCAATGGTTGAAACATAACCTTGATCAGTTCCCCCAACTCAAACATGACAAGTTCGGGGCATGGGATTTTTAAAGTTTCCATGTTTCTAGGAACATTCAACCTTGCCCCACCACTTTGATATGTCTCCTCGTCCTCAATCTCTACAATATCATTAATACCTATGGGATCATCATCCATAGAGCATACAAATGCTTCTACTCCTCTTTTCTCATCCACCGATGATGATCTTCCATGTTTTGACCTTGTACCATCTCATGGCGAACATGTTCCCATTACGATACATGAAGTGCTTTCAATCGAGAGCTTGGGAAACATTTCCAAGACCAAGAAGAGGTGTAGGCGTAGGAAGAAGAAATCATGACGAAGAAGAGAACCATTAGCCTTCACTAATCCTGGGAGGGGAAAGGTACTAGACTATGGTAATCCTACCAAGGAAAGCCATTATCCTATGCTAATCCTACTGGAGGCACACCATGAGCCTTTGTTAATACTGGTAGGGACACACCATTAGATGCTACTAATCCTAGTGGGGGAAACCACTTATCCTCTACTAATCCTAGTGGGGTCAATACACTAGCCTCTCATAATCTTGTTGGGGGAAAGCCACTATCTTCTGTGAGCCATGCTGGGTGCATATCACCAACCTTTGGACATCATGTTGGGAAGAAAAAACCGAGCCCTATCAATCATGCTAGAAGTGACATTATTTGTGGGAATACTAAGCACGTGGGACATGGGTTTTCTCACAAAGAGTGTTACACATACGCCACATATCCACATGGTGCTTTGTACATTATGTACCATATATTGGTGTGTTGGGAATTTTCTTTTTTTTGTGTGTGTGGCATGTCTCAATTAGTCCCAAAATACATATATGTAAAAATTCAAAAACATTATAGAAGACTAAAAACCCAAAAACCCAAAAACATTACAAAACTTTAAAAAACTAAAAACATGTCATAGGTGCATTTGTTTTTATTTTGATCTTTTTGGGCTCTTTGACGTGTGTTTTGGACCTTGTTTTAGATAAATTTTTCATGTTTTGATGATCGAGACATGGGTCATTAGAACCATTAAAATTTCACGGAAAAGGTGCATGTGGAGCATGTTTCTCTCTTTTCTTTAAGCTCCTTAAAAAATAAAAATGGATATGAGTTCACTTCTGTAAGATCGTTAAAATTTCATGGAAAGGATACCCTTACAAGAATTCTTCCATCTATCATTCGATCTCATTAAAAACAACAAGGAGGTCACGAGTATCCTTTTATCCTTTTTTTGAGCTCGTTAAAACTGAACGAAAAAGGCCCCCCATGGAGCATTTTTATCTCTCTTCTTTGAGCTCCTTAAACCATAAAGATGGGCCCAAGCTGACTTGTCCAGGCTCATTAAAATTCTATGGATAAGGTACCATATAGTCGTCTTTAAGCTCTTTTCGAATCCCTTCAAAATAAAATATTGCCGATCAAGCTTGATTTCTTTCATACTCGTTGAATTATTTGAAAGGTCGTCCATTCTCGTATAGGTTTATCCATTTTTCGGGCAGAATGGACTAATTACAAAGAAGGAATACTCTAGTCCTTACTGTCTAGAAGAGTTCTCCCTTGGATTTTTTTATGCTTTTTTGGCCTTGGGGGACTAACTCCATGAAAAAGACACAACTTTCGAGCTCGTTAAAAACAAAAAGGAGTTCTCAAGTTTACTTTCTGGGCTCGCTAAATTTTTACGAAAAAGGAACTCTTTCGAGCATTCTTCTCTCTTTTCTTGAAACTCATTAAAAAATGAAGAATGACCCGATTTTACTTCTTCCAACTTGTTAAATCTCCACGAAGAAGATTCCTTCGAGCACACTTATATCCTTTCTTCGAACTTGTTAAAACATGAAGAAGCTCCTTGCAAAAAGCTAAAAGGTGGGGAACCATCATCTATATTTTCCACGAAATGGAAACAACTAGTTGCGTCACCATTGAACATGGAACCTGTTTGAGTTAGTATCTTACAATTGGGTTTTAGCTTACCTAGGAGCCTTATGAGTCGTTATACTCCTCCTCTTGGTTACTCTTCTAATCCTTATGGAGTGGGTCTCAATGCATTTTGCATTGCAACTCTATCCCAGTGCTCTTATGTCAAAGATACCATGCCATGTTCCATGTCATGCCATATGTTCAAGGGAAGTTCAACCTATGTTGGCCATCTGAAGTTCAGTTGACCTTATTACCCATCTGTGCTAGCCATCCCTGAGTCAGTTGTCTTTGGTGACTTGATCCATTCAAACCATATCTTGGAGTTTGTTTCATGACATATGAGGGGGGATACATCAATGTCCTCCTTCGATGGATTCCTTCCTATCGATGCCAACACATCATTTAGGAAGTGAGTCGAGAAACTAGTAGTACATTGGAGCTTGGAGTTCTCAGTGGCACGTTTCCTTGCATTCAGTAGTGGTTTTACATAATTGACTCTTGTTTGAGCGATTCTACAAGTGGTTGACATCAACTCATCTATTCACACTTGTTAGATTGTACTAGGTGCCTTGGGGGCCATTATCATCATTGGTGGTTCCCCTCACGTTTGTTAATGGTAGACATCAGTGACCGGTAATCAGACGGCTTCACCCATGCTTGACATCAACACATCTATTCTCATGTCATGTGAATCATACCTTAGAGGGTTGAGACAAAGACCTTGGGTTAGGGGTTTCATCTTTCACCCCTGTTTCAACTCCCAAGTTGCGATGGATTATATCACTTGAGTACCTAGAGGACTATCGATGCACTATCATTGTTCTATTTGTCTTCCTTCTTTATGTTGCATGATAGATCCACACTGTATTGGTCAGTAGCTATGATCTCATTGGTTAACATAGATCCACACTATATTTTTCGGTGGCTATGATCTCATTTCTTCACAAAGATTCACATTGTATTGGTCAGTCTCTATGATCTCATTGGTTCACATAAATCCACACTATATTGGTTGGTGGCTATGTTTTTTGTCATGACATGGATATACGTTGTACTCTTTAGTAGCCATGATCTCATAGTTGGTCCCATGGATCCACAACATATTTTTTGGCAGCCATGCTTTATTCCTATTTCGAGCATGGGTATGCCTACGTTGGGGAGGATATATATTGTTGAATGGATGATTGATTGTAGGTTCTTCCATGGTGGCTTATTTCCTAGATCCTACCTTGACCACATCCTCTCTTTCCATGTAGCATTACCTTATTGTAAAGTGTTTCATCCATCAGTTCCTCTTCTGAACTCACACTTTAGGGGGCATCTGCTATACCATTATTTACCACCCCCTTGGAATCACTGGGAAACTTTACTAGCTTTAAGTTGTTGAAACCCTTTCATTTTCTCATAACTTATTATTATTCAATAATAATAATAATTTATTAAGTTATTGAGAATGTTCATTATTTTCTCCATTGGAAAAATACATTTTCTAGAACCATTGTTGAGTTGTGAGGAGATTAGATTCATGAGTTGGATCCTACATGTTATGAGCTAACATTGATAAGATATAGGTGTCCACAATAAGCCCATATACCTTCACCATCCACATATATAATGAAGGTATTCCAAGGGATAAGGAGAACAAAATATAGCTAACAAATGCTACCCAATTTTAGTAAGACCCTCTTCCTTCCTTCCTCCATCATCATTGTGAAAGCCCAACCTTTGGTGATATAGGTTAGGAGGAGCTTGAATCAAGGAACCAAGGAAAGTACCTCATCATTGAGTCAAGGTAAACTTTGTTATGTATTGATTCTGATTCTATATATATACATGTTGATGGTTTCCCCCATCCATGGTGTTTTTCTTAATTGCACATCATAGATCTAATTTTGATTGAATTGGATCTATTTTATGTCATGCATAGTTGATAGGTTGGAGAAAGGTGTTTCCTTTATTCCTTTGTGTGTAGGATATCAGGTGTTTAGAGGTTGGAGCATAAGATCTCTAGGGACTACACCATCTCATATCTATGAAGCAATACCATCAGGTTTAAGGTACGCTATCACCATCCCTTTCTTGTATTGAATGCATGATATATTTAGGAGAAACTATTGGCATATTATCCTACTGTCTGTATTGGGTATTGGGAACACCTAAAGGAGGTCTTACCTATCCATAGGGAATATTTCTCCATAACACTTAGTGCAATATTTTCCTCCCTACATCTCTTTAGAAATTTCTTAATATTGGTTGAATATTCATCAAAGAATCACCAAATGCAGTAAAATCATCTAGATACACTTTCATACAATCATGTAGTAGGTTAGAAAAAAAATACCAAGTACCACTTTTTGAAAGGTGGCAGGTGCATTGGATAAACGAAAGGGTTGTAAGCTCAAGTTCCCCATAGATATGTCAAGGTTGTCTTGTCCTAGTCCTCACGGGAAATATGGATCTGATTATAACCACTGAATACCTCCAAAAAATAAAAGTATGTATTTCCTTCTATTGTATTCAAGCAGATAATAAGCACATGCACGCAAAGGTAATAAAGACAAAGGAATGAGTCAAATGTTCAACTCTTTATTCATCTTGAAATAGGTATTTATACATAGTTAAAGAGGTTGGAGTAGTTACCCGCTCTCAACCGTTCATTCGTTAAGTGTAACATACAAGATAATGATGATTATTAAGGACCTAATGGGTCCCTCCAACATCTCGCCCAACAAAAAAACATTCTTCATCCCAAAGAGAGAAAGTATGCAAAAATTAGTCGTGACTTGTAATTCTTTAACTTCAGTAGTCAATATGGTAGCAGTCGGTCGAAGTGTCACCCTCTAGCTAAGGTAGTCAAATATCCTTACCGCAAGAAGGTATTTTGGTTTAAATCCTCACCCTATCTCATGTGGTTGATCTTTTCTCGACTCAGGCTTGGGTCTTTTGGCTCTTCGAATTTCTATGCCATCTCTCTACCTTTTGCTTCCAAATTCATAACTCACGAACTACTCTACAATTACGCACCAGGGGGATTCAATCAATTCAATTGTTCTTTATGTCATGATTTAGCATTAAACTCTTTATCTGTGTGGTGTGAAATGTCTTCTGCTTGAATGTGGTCTTCATCGACTTTGTCTATTATGAGGCTTCATGCAAGTTTGTATATGCTCGATATATGTTTTCATTTCTTGTGGTCGGTACCGACTGCTATATATCATATTGGTCTTGGTGTAATATCCCCCATTTTGACCCTTGTAATATTTTGGGCTATAATGTAAATATCGTATGCATATTATGTATGATTCCTAGCGTGGAGTTCAAGGACAAGGCCCCGCTAGTGAAGGCTCGATCTTGAAGAGGCAAGTATTGGATATTATGCTACCCATGTGCTAGTGAACCATGGGGATTGTAAATATGCATTTTAATATAAATGCCCACAACTAGCTATGCAATGCAACAAGAGAATGGGGCATGATATTTACAAGGGATTGGGAGGGAAATATTCAAACCTTTGAGCCAATCAAACCAAGCCAAGTGTCAATGAGAGAACCCATCAAACCCTCAACTACCCATGTTGACCTTGTACCCAATCATTTACTCTCCCAAGAGTTGGTTGAGGTAGTTAATGCCTTGGGAATGGAGGGGTATGGATGTCCAAATTCGAGTATGGGAAAGCCACCCTTCCTAGATTTTCGTGTTTGGATTCTTGGGCAAGAAAAGAGCCACAAAATTGCCCCCAAGCCATTATTCATCCATCAGTTTTGCTCTCTCACGAGTTGGGAGCTACCTGGGCACTTTTCTCCATGGTTTTGATGTGTCTTCCTTCAATCTCCTAGCTGGGAAGGGCGTTTTTGTGTTGTGTAACAATGGGGAAGAAAGGGAAATCGATTTGGGGACCATAGAGGCTGTTTTGACTCACTGATTACTTGTATATCTGTGGGAGAAATCATTTTCTTCCTTGTGGTCAATTTTCCCTCTCACAAATCCGTTTTTGGTGTGCTTACGTTTTGGGGAAAACCCTTGTCCATCTAGCTTTTAAGTCCCATTGCTGAAATTGTGTTTCCCAGCCCATATTTGAGTTTTGGGTGCAAGAGAATGCTGGGGTTGAGTTGGGTATCCATTGCTTTGGGTTGTGTTGAGCTTGAGAGTCCCTAATTTCCTTGTAGATATCATGCCCATCTCGGGGGTGGTCTCTGAGTGTTGAAAGAGTATAGGCTGAGCAGAGACCTATGGTTGGGTGGAACGTTGCAGCGACATAGCTAGTTGTTTGGGACAATTGCACAACAAAGATGAGCGTTTTTCTGTCTATGTGTTTTGCCTCTGCAAATGTATAATTTCATGACTGTTATCGATGTGATTGAATGCATATGAAAAATGTGTGTGGATGAGTTTATTTCCACTGTGCATGTTTGCTTGTTTTCCATCTGCACAAATCTGTTTTATGGTTGTGAATCTAATGAATTTGGCTGAGTTTATGAAAAGCCCCATAGAATGGCATCATGTTCCCTTCCTTGCATTGGGTCCAAGGGTGGGTACATTACATTTGGTATCAGAGCTGCTGGTTGCAGCATTGGGCCTTCATGGGCTACCTATCACAGTTGCAGAGGTAAGTATGCTTCCTGCTTATCACAGACCATTAAGAAAGGTTTCAAAATTTCAAAAATTTTCTAAGTGTTTTGCCTAACTGTTTCGATGAGTCTCGTGGAGTTGAGCCAATGTGTTTTGGCGAACCTCACTGAGTTGCGCCGAAGTTGCCGACTAGAACTACCGAGTTTGCACTGAAGTTGGCAGCGAAACTTGGTAAGTTGCTCCGCAATGAACCGACATAAAATCAATAAGTTCGACGAAAAAGATGGAAAATTTCGGCGAAACTCGCTAAGTGGAGCTGAAACAGGTGAGTGAAAATCGCTGAGTGGAGACGACACGGTCGACGAAACTGGCTGAGTTGCACCGACAAAGTTTCGAAAGTGCCCAGGGAAAGGAAGAAAATTTTCTAAGTGTTTTTCAGCAGGAAGAACTTGGCAAGTTGGTCCGAAACGGCGGAAGAACTCAGCGAGTTGGTCCGAAACGACGGGAGAACTCGACGAGTTGGTCCGAAACGACGGGAGAACTCGACGAGTTGGTACGAAAAATTTCAAAATTCTTCTAAGTGTTTTTTAGTGGAAGAACTCAGCAAGTTGGTCCGAAATGGCGGAAGAACTCGGCGAGTTGCTCCGCAACAGGCTGGAAAAGATAGATGAGTCCGTCGACCAGTGAAACTTGACGAGTTGGTCCGCAACAGGTTGGAGGAGAAATGATAAGTCCTCTGAAACAGGGAATTTCAACTGTTTTTCAGGGAGATTTTTTTCAGGTGCCAAAAGTTGAAAAATGCCATGGAACTTATGTGCCAGATTGCGCGAAATCGATGGATTTACAAAAAAAAAAAAAAATGAGGGCGCTGCCCTCAATCCGCCCTACAGTGGCATAGGGAAGCCACAAGGGGAAAATCCCCCTTGATCCCTGTCACCCCCTGAGACATTCATGTATTGTGAAAGAATTTTGTGGGGTGAAATGGAGATTTTGCACCTTGATGGGGTAATTCGATGGTTTGGAATTGTGGAAAGTACTTCCATGGTAACGGAAATCAAGTCCCTTTGTTGAATGAGGAACAAGGACATATGGTGGACCCTGCAAAGACTCTGTATGGATATGGAATGTATTTAATTGCAATGCTAATAAAGGGAAATCTCTCACCTTAAACTATTTATGTTTATAACATAATAACTGTATTCTGGAAGGTAGCAAGAATGAATAGTATACACGTGTATATATGTATTGAATTGCTACTTGGTGAGAAGATCACAGCTAATGAATCCCTATAATGCTTGGTAGGGAAGCCAAGAAAAGGATCAGCTATGATGTGGAGGAGGAACTCCATGTCATGATGGGGAATTGGGAATGGAGAATTTCTTAACTCCTCTCTTGCTATTGTTTTTGTATTTTACAAGTTTTATAGGCATAAAAACTATGGCATAGGAATGCTGAAAATGCAAAGGATCATATAGATGAAGTAAACGTGCACTAGTTGGCACATTAATAGATATTGCATAGTGCATGTGAATGTGTTTATGCATGAGCATGATGTTGCATATGGGTGAAAAGGTAGTGAAGTTACACATGTATTATTCCATTAAAGGTATTACCTATGGTTGACGACAATTAATGTTTTTTATCAGACCATAGAAGCATGATTGAAAATGTAAGAGATTGGATAGATAAGATGAATATGCACTAGATAGCATATTAATAAACATTGCACAGTGCATGTGAGAATATTTTCGTGTGTATATGATATTGCATATTGGTAAAATAGTGAGGTTTTACATATGCAATGAGCCACTAAGATAATCATGTGGTTGCTAATAATTAGTTGTGTTCGCATTGGTTGTAGGACCAAAGACAACCAAAGCATGGCTAAAGATGTACATGATGAAGTTGCATGTGACCAAAAGTCTTATGAAGAAAGGTTGAGAGCAACAAATCCATGATCATGAGGTGGGTGGAAAGATGGTGTGATCCTTTGCAGGAGACCAACTGATCAAGTAACCTCAAAGATGTCGATGAAAGCCATGCAGGTAATAGTTAGTGGTGCTTAATTGCATGAATGTTGAAAAGGGATTGGGTAAGAATCCCTTGAGCCATATTTAATCATAAATTGGTATGTATGGAAGTGTTTGAATGCATAGTATTCATGAATTAATGAAAGGATGCATTGAGGAGATGTGCATTAAAATATTATGTACAATCTTGTGGTTATGCATTGAGTGAATGCACATTAAAAGATTATGTGAAGTGATGTAAACGTGCATGCATAGGTATAGGTGCACGTGTTGAGATGCATTGTGCGAATGCATGATAATAGATGAAATGGTGAACTATTGTTAATATTGAGACCATTTCATGAGATGTTGTGGATGCATGAGAATGATTGCATATAGAAGGTAGACATGTTGATGGGATGCCAAGAGTGCTCTGTTGAAAGGACAACATTTGCATAAAACGATATGGCTATGAAGTAATGATTGCATAAAATGATGTAATTGAACCATGCAACTCTAGTATAGTAAAGATTCACATGAAGTAAATGATTTTAGGTGATATTGAGATGTTAAAAACTGGAAATGTTTGAATCATGGAGTGTTATAATTATGAAAATGCTTCAGTGATTGTGGCAGCAATGAAATATTATATGCATAAGAGACTTACAAAGCGTTGGGATGATTGAAGTTTCAGATTTCAGGTAGATTGTTTTGGGCATGGAAAATGTGGGTAAGTCCATGATGAAGATTGGAATCTACCATGAGCAAGAGCCAAACGATATGAGAACAGACTCATGGCTAAGCAAATCAATTCCTATAAAGGACAGAATTGCAAATTCATACTTTAATTTAATTATTAATGCCATTGAATGATTAGGGAAATCAGATTTGAATTTTATTGTTAAATGTTGCTGACTGTTTGGCTATTTGATAAATGTGCCAGGGAGACACATTGCAGGAAGACCATGTGTGATGACCTACACAAGCCAAACTCCATGGGAAGGACCCCATGCTTTGGAAATGGGTTTCGGGTGAAATACCATTGCATATTTTAAGGATGACATCTCAGCTGAGCTGTATGTTGGAAAACCATGAGAGTGAGATGGTAAAACTATGCTAAGAAGGCATGTATGGATTATGGAATGTGGAAATATTGGGGTGGTAAACCGAAGAACTGTTGACTCAGAGAAGGGAGCCCCCATTCTTTGCAAATGAAGAAAATATACAACTACAAAATGAATGAGTATTCTGTGACCCTAGATAAGAACATGCATGTCTAAATTATTAGGGTTAATATGCAAACCATGCTCTATTTTTTTTATATCATTTCAGACTGCTTGAGTATAATTAGGGCCTACATGGCTCACATATGGAAGGGGGTGCACACCTTTCTGGTTCTGGGTCATGATAGGGTTTTCAATATTGACTACACCTTAAGGGAATGGATGCATTCTTAGTGTTTCAATACTTGATAGTGAATTTTATGGAATGTGGTTACAATTTTGAGCAGCAATACTGATAAGCCTGCTTATCCTTCTTGTGTTGTCAGCCTACACAAGTGCAAATTAGTACTGCACATTAAGAGGCAAAGTGAAGAAGGGTACGCAGAAGGATTGTATAGGAATTGGTAACCTTTCTATGCTCACACTAAATAATACTAAGAGGGATGGATAGGCCCGATGAGCTGTATAGTGAAAAGGGGTATCATCCTTGTGTGAGTGGGGCCATGATAACCTACAGTCAAGAAATTCACCTATAAAGTTCCTAAAAGGAGCCACCGATTTACACAAGAGAAGGAGTGGCGTTCTTGTATGAATGAAGAGTTGATGTGTGTGTGAAGGGTCGTGGTGTGAGAAGGTGTGGTGACATTAGTGAAGGCATAAAATCTCTATTGGGTCAACAGTAAGAGGGGGTGTTGAGACTGACTGAAAACCCTGAGATGCCTATGGCTCCGTAGTAGATCCTTGACCTATAATGGTCGGTGGCGCAGTTTCCTTCCATTGGTTGATGACCCAGACGAATGTGCTGGCTCGACAATGGAGAGGGCCAACCAAGTATGGGACTGGTTGGGCACCACCAAATGCTTGGTAAATCCAGTCGGCGTGAAGGGGTACTGGTTAAGCATTAATTACATCCAAGTCCATAGGCGATTCCAAGGCTTGCAAAGCAAAGCAGGACCCTATGGACCAGAGGGGAAATGCAAAATACAGATAAGCATTCGTTTTCATTTATGTCTCGTTTGGAATAATGAATATTTCAGGTATAAGTCTTCTAACAGCTAAGCTGACACCCTATTGTTTCTTTGTTGGAAACCTTGGTTGTTGCAGGAAAGCAAGACCCTGAAAGAACCATAAAATTATTGGTAAATCCAGAGAGGAATTGGTTGGGCATTAACTACTTGATATTGTGAAGCAATGTGTATGCTGGCCCAACACCCCTTAAACAATTGATAAAACCAGTTGGCATACTGGCCTGGCATTGCCTATTCAAATGATTGTGGAATAGCCTGCGTGCCAGCCCAACATTCGTTATTGTATCCATGGGCAATCCAAGGCTTGTAAAGAAAAGAAGGATCATGTGGAATAAAGTGAAGACATCCAATACATATAAGTATTTGATTACCTTGCAGCTTCTTGCTTATAAATATACATGTGTATATGATTTCCTAAACTCTTGTTTAGAGATAAACCCTATGAAAATAAACTAAACATGTGAATTGATTCAATGTTTGAGTCTAGGTGTCGTTGGAAGCAAGGACTAGGAAGGCATCATAGGGATGCAAATGGACATGTGACTGTCCTAAAGGGCTCAGTATGAGTAGTAACGAAAGATGGTGCTAGTGGACATGAGTGGGTCCTAGCAGCCAAAGGTCTGTAGGAAACAATGGAGAATGGTTCCTTAGTTTAAAATCCTTAGACAGACCTTAGACACTAAGTGTCATAGCCAAGAAAGGGCAAGTCAAGCATTCACATTAAAGTGAAAGAGACTAAGGGGCATGAAACTGCAGTGATGGTGTATGCAGCAATCGTATCCGGTTGGATGTAGCAACCGTATCCGGTTGGATGCAGCAACCATATCCTGTTGGATGTTAATAGTCGAATCCGACTCTCATATTGAATGATAAAATGATAATATATTAGATGATGTTGATAAGTTACAATAAGATCGCCTTTTATAGGGCTTGATTAACATAGTGAAGGGTTATGCCCTTTCACTAGTAACCTAATAATCTATTAATTTATAAATAATAATATTAAATAAATATTCACAGCATTGCCTTCCCCTTAGGAAAGCTTTGTCCTCAAAGCTTGAGTATTTTCCTAATGTCGTCTTTTATTCTAGCTCTATGTCGCATTGATGACTTGAGAGGTGCGATTTTGATTACGGCCATTGTTTCCTTTTGTTTCAGAATCTGTATTAAATCTATATTTGGCGAAGTTTCATTTATGTTTTTACCGCTTGCTTGGTTGTTACTTTTAACTATTTTTGTTCTTGATTGAACAGGCTTGATCAACTTTCCCATGATAACTATTTTCATGTTGTTATTCCAATTAACCTTATAGTTATTCTTATTGATGTTCTTTATAGCGGTCCTTATGATGCCATCTTCTCTTCGTGTGTTTATGTTTGTGACATTCTTGTTGACGTATTGATCTTCATTACTGCTCTTTTCTTTAGTCTTTATCAAAAGTTCCTTTGTATTTTCTTCCTTTGAGCATACAACTTCCATCAGATACTTAACTGCATAATTGGCTTGCTTCTTGCTGCAATTTTGATCAAGATCCATACTCTCTTCTTGTTTGACATAATAGTTTGTTGTATCTTCCTCTTTATCATTTTTATGTTCTTTATCTGGTTTTTCTTTTGGGCTTTGAAAATCATATTTAAATTTAGTTTCAAAGTCCTTGTCTTCAAAGGCCTTTGGGTTGCTTTGTTGGCTTATTTGATTGAAGGTGTCGTCAATAGATTTTTGAGCAACTTTTACAACTGATTGTTCCATTCGATCAAACAGTTCATCCATTTTCCTATGAAATCGATTTGATATCTCATCCAATTCATCCTACATTGCCTTCATGGCTAATTGTAAAATTTGAAGAGGAATATAATTATTATTATTATTTAAAACAATAATATTATTATATTATATTCTTATTTTTATTATAAAGTTTTTACTTTTTAAAACAATAATAATAAAATATTTTATTATTAAATTATAATTTATTTTGTTTTGTTATGGTAGGGTTTACATGGAGAGGGATGGGAGGTGGCGGCTGGAAGAGGAGGAGAAATGGAGGTGTTGGAGGTGTTCGAGAGCGGTGGTGTGATGATAGGTTACCTGGCGGAAGGGAGGGAGTTGTGTGGAGCAATGAGTAGCAGAAGGGAGGGAGCCGTGTGGAGAAGCGAAGTGGGAGATAGGAGTGGCAGTGCAGCACGGGGGTGGCGGGGGAGAGCAGTGGTGTGGCGTGGCACATGGGTGTGTGGGAGGAGGAAAGAGGAAGGTGTTAGAGCAAGAGGGAGGGATGTGGTGAAGAGTTTTTCGATGAAAGAGGAGGTGCGTTTGTAGTGGAGGAGGTGCGGTTGTGGTGGAGGAGGATGGGAGCACAGGTACGGCCGCGGGAGGAGACGTAGGCACAAGGGATGATGCGAGATCTAGAGGATGGTAGGTGATGGCGTGGGGGGGGGGGTGGGAGCGGAGAGGTGGAGGATGTAGGCGGTAACTTGGAAGGGAGGGTGTAGCAGCGATAGGGAGCTGCGTGGGGTGGAGCATCCCAAGGTGGAGATGTGTGGGGGTATAGGGAAGTGGGAGCATGGGGGAAGGGCGCACGGTAGGCGGAGTGTGATGACGTGAAGAGAGGTAGAAGAGGTGGAAGGGCGTGCGAGGTAGAGGGGAATGTGGAGGAGGGCGAGGGGATGGCAAGTGATGTAGAGTGGAGTTAGCACGAGGATGAAGGGAGGAGGGATGAGCAGCAGATCTATAAGCCATGAAGAGCTGAAACCGAAGAGCCGAAACTGTGCTCTGATAGTAGGAGGAGCTGAATCTAAGCTTAGGTCGAAGGAGCCGAATCTGTGCTTTGATACCAAATGCAGCAACCGTATCCGGTTGGATGCATGAACTGTATCCGGTTGGATGTCAATAGTCGAATCCGACTCTCATATTGAATGATAAAATGATATTATATTAAATGATTTTGATAAGTTACAATAAGATCGCCTTTTATAGGGCTTGATCAACATAGTGAAGGGTTACGCCCTTTCACTAGTAACCTAATAATCTATTAATTTATAAATAATAATATTAAATAAATATTCACAGTAGTGTAGCTCCATAATAGAACAAGACTAAGAGGGAGAAACTCCTACTCCTCTCTTTCCTTTTGATTGATGCATTTATAAAACAAAGAATTGTTGAATGCATGACATGACTGAAAGTTGATTGTGTTTATTTGCTTGAATAAATTGTGAATGCTGAAAAAGCTAATTCCCTGTGAAAGGATGAACATGAATGAGTTCATATGTAAGTTGGGAAAGCATGAAAAGTGTGGAAGTCTCATGAATAAAGCATGGACGTTCCATGTCAATTGGGAAATTAATTGACTAATTTTAATGTTTATGTTATGCTTGGCCTAACAAAGAATTGCAATAATGAATTTCACAGGTGAGAAATTGAACGCAATTGGTTGCAGCCTTTACAAACAAACAAGTGGTGCTCGCAAGAAAGCGAGGAAAGTTGTGCACATTGACCATGGCAGCAGACCAAGGGCTATTGGACTTAGCTGAAAGTGTTCTTCAAACAATTGCCAAGACCCAAGAAAATCTTGGAGAGATGCTCAAGCTACAGAGGCAACAAAATGAGATGAACCACAAGGTTTTGCAGGACTCTTCGTCTGCAAAAAGAGGTAAAAAGTATTCTGGGAGCAATCAGTAAGGTAAAGGAAGGTGGATCAATGAAGAAGCAGTCATCCAATCGAACGATTAAGAAACGTTCCAGGTGGGAAGACTCAAAGGAATTAGAGCAGGAAAAGGTAAAGCAGCCAGTGAAATGTTGGGCATGTGGAGGAAATCATTACCACCGCGACTGCCCAACAATAGAGCGTCAAGAGGGTAGCCACCATAAATTTTCCATACTTGTAGATCAACTGGAAGGTAAAGAAAGGGAAGGGATGGTTTTGGAACAATTCCCTCATGCAGAACTAGAAGGTCCAAGCCAGCAAGAGTAGTTTGTGAAGGCCAAAGGAATTGGTCTTGAAAACCCAAGTAAAGGATGAAATGCAGGACAGACCTACCACATTTTGTGAATTTTGGACATGTATATAGCTTGTATGTATTCCTAGGTATTGGAACACCGAGGATGGTGTTATTCCAAGGGGAGGGGAATGTAATGTCCCATGTTTTGACCCTTGTAATATTTTGGGCTAGAATGTAAATATTGTATGCATATTATGTATGATTCCTAGTGTGGAGTTCAAGGCCAAGGCCCCGCTAGTGAACGCTTGATCTTGAAGAGGTAAGTATTGGATATTATGCTACCCATGTGTTAGTGAACCATGGGGATTTTAAATATGCATTTTAATATAAATGCCCACAACTAGCTATGCAATGCAACAAGAGATGGGGGCATGATATTTACAAGGGATTGGGAGGGAAATATTCAAACCTTTGAGCCAATCAAGCCAAGCCAAGTGTCAATGAGAGAGCCCATCAAACTCTCAACTACCCATGCTGACCTTGTACCCAATCATTTACTCTCCCAAGAGTTGGTTGAGGTAGTTAATGCCTTGGGAATGGAGGGGTATGGCTATCCAAATTCGAGTATGGGCAAGCCACCCTTCCTAGATTTTCGTGTTTGGCTTCTTGGGCAAGAAAAGAGCCATGAAATTTCCCCCAATCCATTATTCATCCATTAGTTTTTCTCTCTCACGAGTTGGGAGTTACCTGGGCATTTTTCTCCATGGTTTTGCTATGTCTTTCTTCAATCTCCTAGCTGGGAAGGGCATTTTTGTGTTGTGTAATAGTGGGGAAGAAAGGGAAATCGATTTGGGGACAATAGAGGCTTTTTTAACTCACTGATTGCTTATATATATGTGGGAGAAATCGTTTTCTTCCCTATGGTCGATTTTCCCTCTCACAAATCCATTTTTGGTGTGCCTACATTTTGGGGAAAACCCTTGTCCATCTAGCTTCTAAGTCCCATTGCTGAAATTATGTTTCCCAGCCCATATCTAAGTTTTGGGTGCAAGAGAATGTTGGGGTTGAGTTGGGTATCCATTGCTTTGGGCTGTGTTGGGCTTGAGAGTCCCCAATTTCCTTGTAGATATCATGCCCAACTTTGGGGTGGTCTCTGAGTGCTGAAAGAGTATAGGATGAGCATAGACCTATGGTTGGGTGGAACATTGCAGCGACACAGCTAGTTGTTTGGGACAATTGCACAACAAAGATAAGTGTTTTTCTGTCTATGTGTTTTACCTCTGCAAATGTATAATTTCATGACTGTTATCGATGTGATTGAATGCATATGAAAAATGTGTGTGGATGAGTTTAATTTCGGTATGCATGTTTGCTTGTTTTCCATTTGCACACATCTATTTTATGGTTGTGAATCTAATGAATTTGGCTGAGTTTATGAAAAGCCCCATAGAATGGCATCATGTTCCCTTCCTTACATTGGGTCCAAGGGTGGGTACATTACACTTGGCCGACTGCTATAGACTGGAATGAGTCATCTCGACTGACTATGGTCAACAAGAGACCGACTTGATTTACAATTATGGAGATGATCACCTGCCTCAAAAGAGACTCACGTTTCACCCCAACTTCAAAAAATTTAATGAAGAGTCATTCTCGAAAACTAATGACTCAATCAACTCGACACTTTGACATGGACCATATTATTATGTGCATCATTTTGAAGCATCAACCAAGCATAAAAGGGATTAGAATTATTACAACTACCACTTTTTGAGTCATCGAATAGATGTCGATGACCATCAACTATATCGACTAGGTAACATTTAATATGTCAACAATAATGTGAAAATGAATCATCAAGCAAAAGGTATTGTCGATTGATTTTTCCAAATGTAAGTATAGACCACTTTATGATACCGACCACATATTTAAAATTCGACTATTAACCATATTCTAAAACTCACGATCAAAATGTTTGACAACCACATTTTAAAGATATTTTTACGAGGTCTTTCGACCAACCATATAATTTATGTTACTTACAACAATGGTGGACAATGGTCGACGGTGTTACTGGACACGAGTCATTTTTTGTGGTCGCTTCTCACTGACTCATCATCGAAATTCTTTAGAAAGCGGTGGATACTCACCTAGTGGATGGTCGACTGACTCTGTGGAAGACAGTCGCCAGACTTAGTCTATTACACGCACTTGCCAATAAGCTGCAAGAATACATTGTTTGATATAATTATTAATCGATGGTCGATGAACACCCCATTTTTTTTCTAAACGACAGAATATTGGTATGCTAGTCGCCAAAATTATAACTTCGATCTAGTCATAAATTGCATGCTCTATTCTTGGAAGAGTGAAGCAATACCTTTTTAAAATGAATGGATATGATGAGCAGCTGGAATTGTTTTTAGAATACTAGAGGTGTTTGTAGGACAAGTCTCTGGTGTTCAATGGTAGAAAAACGTCCTGGGATTTAATTAAAATAATTCAGTAGTTTGAAAAACAATAAACATCTCCTGAATGTTTACTAAATAGGGAAGCATGACACACATATGATGAAAAGTAAATGAAAAATTCAAACACAATTGTTCACATACGGATATGGAAACTAGATCAGAGGTCAAATTAAATTGAAAAATTTGTAACAATATCGCATTCAACCATATTTATATTAACAACACACATAGGCCAAAATAATTCTCAAAGATATATTTAATCTCAGGAAAGATTCACATGGGTAGGAGTAGAAATGTAATACATAATTACAGAGGAAGAACTCTCTGCAACAACTCTACAATCTTAATCTCACAAAATCCTATTACATGAAAAGAAGGGCTCATCAACTCAACAATCCTAGAGTATCTCTCAAAATTTCCAGCCTTTTACAAATGAATTCGAGTTACATTATATAAACTTTTGGAGTAACTGAATTTAGTTTAACGCTAACTGATTTGTAACATACTTCTACCTTGTCACTCTTTTACATTTCACTTTTACATTTTACTTTTAGCACTTGACTTCTGACTTTTCTTCTTAGTTGAGCCTTTATTCTTTCCTTTATTTGGTGAGGTTTGTCCTCTCATGCGACTTGAGGAGGAACATCTATCTGACTTGGGGGTATACCTACTGGGTTCATCATTAGATGCATCATTTGCACATTTATTTTTCCTCAAGGTGGCATAAAAACAAAGGGTTGGTTGGTCTGCCACTTGTGGAAATTGTTGACCAATGAACTGACTTAACATCTATGAACCTTGTTGACCACTTGGTTGTCTCTGTGCTCAACTAGAAGTATGCCCTATGCTCTAAATTTGAGGTGGCAATGCTATCTTATGATATATGATTACCAACTACCAATATTTTCCCATAGGAATACAATGCACCTTTAAATATTCTAATGCTATTCCAGCTTCTAAATGTTTCTCATATGACAATGGCTCCAAGTTCTTGAATATGATTCTTAGTCTAATCCAGATTTGAAATTCGGGCCTTAACCTATCAACCATTTGTTCTCCACTTATTACTCCTTCTAATATACCAGCCTAAGGAACTTCGTTTCTTTTATGAGTTGATTTTGTCTAATAATCTTCCTTGGAATAAAAATATCCATTCCTATCCCAAAGAGGTGGTATTCCCAATTTCATGACCCCATTGAACATGATTTTGAAAGAAAAGATATCATCTTCCAAATAATTGATGTTATTATGTGTCCTTTTCAGCAGGGTTTGCTTTAACACCATTTTTCTGGCTATCTTAATGATCTAGGTTCTATTTGTAATATGCAGATCTTCTAGTTGCTTCCTACTCCTGATGTTCAAATATTAAATAGTTTTTTGTTCCTACTTTGGCATTTCCTGTAGTGTTGTTTCTACCTACTTGGATTCCTCCTAGGCTGATTTGTTGGTATATAGCTCATCTTGAAATAGTTCACAAAATTACCATTGGCTCAATACTAATTTGGATATCTTGTCCCACAAATCCTTATTTGTCCATCTGACTAATGACTCTTCTTCAGTGTCTAGATTTAGCTTCTTGATCTAGATTTTGAGGTCAAGGACTTCCATTTCTATGTCTGAAATATCGTCTTATTTCTTGCTAACATCATCTTCAAGCTCAACAATCCTTTAATTCTTTTGGGTGATGTAATCTTCCAACTCCTTAATTATGTTGTCTTTATCTTCCTCTACTTGAGTTGGATGTTGATATACACTGTATTCTTTTGTTAGGTCCATATCAGTGATCTCTTTTTATGATGGTTTCTTCTCAAGCTCCTTAGCACTATGATCCATCTCTGAAGTAAGATGTCCTTCGCCTTGTGTCTCTAGGGATAATGTCTAAACAAGAGGAGTAGGGATGATATTTATGCTTTTCAATTTGAGAGATGAGATTTGTACTAGTAAATCATTTATCATATTCTCACTTTTTTCTTCTAGATTCTTATATTGGACCCTACTTGTATATATTTGTTCCTTTTCCTTTTCAACTTCTCTAAGCTCTGTAGTTTGAACTGAAATGACAGTAGGTATCTTCAACTACTTCTTCAAGTTGGCTATCTCAGTGTCCTTTTTGGATATCAAAGATCTAACCTGAGATACATTTGTTGGAATTGACCCCAAAACTATGATTTTTTCCTCAAGCTCCTTTATAGTGATCTGTTTCGCTCTTGTGGTCCATTTTTTGTCCTTCCATAACTCTTCAAACTTACTCAAGGTATCCCTTAACTTCCTTTCTATTTTAGTTTATTTCAGTACATCTGCACATATCATATCACTTTCCTGCTTGAAGAAATCCATTTTATCTAAGCTTCCAAAAGGACTAAAGTATATTGTTTACTCTTCTACTTTCCAGTGGCTCATATTAGTATGTATGGGAACTTTGATCTCAACCATAGAATATATGAAATTATTCTCTATGGGATATGCTATTGTAATGAGCCTCTTTTCGAGACTTGGTATTTGAATCTTGGCCTCATTAACTACTCGCAAACCCATCTTCCTTATGTCTCTATATAGCATTCATAGATCAGTCTGAGTTTCTGTAGGAAATGTTGTAGCTGATGATTTTAAACCTTGAGGCATTGCAAATTGTAAAGATGAATATTGGGTAAACCTAGTGGTTGGTTTTCCTGTAGCTGATGACTGTGGAATTATCTCTACTACCCCTCTTGGGACTTCTACTTTTGTGTATTTATCAACCAAATATTGATCTACCTCTTGAGCCTCTGTCCTAGATTTCTTAGGTTGAGGACCTTTCTTAGGTTTATCTATATCCATGTATGTGCTTACTTCTTCTGACCCTCTTTTCTAACTAGCTAGCTACTCTTATGCATCCTTCTCTTTTAAGGCTATCTAGGCGTCTTGAAATTCTTCCTAGATCACTTTATTTGTGATGATTTCCCAATCCAATATGGGTACACAATCATATGTTGAATTATTTTTTGTTACATATAAACTTATGGGGATCATAGGGTCCTGCTTCATCCTTTTGCAAGCTTAATTGCTTAAAGAATTCTTTTATCTATTGCAAAGCATTCAGAGCTCTCAATTGAAATGGACCCACCTCCTTGGGTATAAGGAAAGTTTTATGTTGCTTGAAATGTCTAAAATGAAGCTCATGTGATAAAAACCTATACCTAATGTACTCCATTGCCAACATTCTCATTATGAGGAGAGTGGGGAGTTTGTAAGGTTCTCCCTAAAGCCATATATTATAATCACTGTGTGGTCTTTGAATAAGAACCAATCTCCTACTCTAGTATCAAGGCTTAATTGCAGTAAATATTTACCTTCTTTTAGCATTTTGGGAGCGTCAATACCTTATATAAACATGTATGCTACCTTCATTACCCTATTAGTGAATTCTATAAAATTTGAATTATCAGGCCTCCTTAGGAAGAGTTTGTTCCACTCATAGGATGGGAGTTATTTCCATCCTCATCTATCATCTTCAGGCCTAGAATTTTGAAATGCTAATAGTTTTGATGGATGAACTATTCACTTGTGGTGATTCTCCAAGGCTAAGGACCCTTAGCAAATCCTACAAAAATTTCAGTACTAACAATGGCTTCACCAGGGATAGTTGTTTTCTTTGTAAATTGATGAGGACTGCATATTAGTTCCTTCTACCATTGGGTTATGGAGTCTTATTTCTAATATATTTTAACACATTGAGTAGATTATTAGCTTTACAAAAATAATTACAAGCTGTAAATGAAAAACTAGAAATTGAAATTCTAGAAAGACTAAAAAGAGAGAGTAGAAATTCAAATGTCTCTATTCTATTATATACAGAATTTGAATCTAACTTCGTTATAAGAAGAAATGCTTCAGAAGTCTTCCATTGATAGAATCCTCTAGAATTTCTCCATCCAACTCAACAAGAATGAATGTGTTGTTCCCCTATGCCTCTAAGATGGTATAGGGCCCTATCCATAAGTTAGCAAATTTCCCATGTTTGCCCCTTTCTTCTCTTCTGGCATCCTACTTCAGGACTAAATGTCCTGGCTATAAATCTCTCGTTATGGCCCTTTTGTCAAATTTATTCTTCATCGTTCGTTGATGTTGTTACATTTGGATATTAACCTGCAATGTTTCCCTTTGTAGTTCAATCAATTCATACACCCTTCTCACCATATCATTTTTCTCCTCTGGATTAGTTTGGGGGTAGGAAATCCTAACTGAATAGGTAGCAATGCTTATTTCCCATAAACTAGTTGAAAACAAGATGTTCCATTTGATATTTTGAAACTTATTCTATCATCCTAGAGAGCATACCTGAGATTAACATCCCATACTTTTTTGTTTTCTTCCATCATTTTCTCTATGATCCTAAGTGGGATTTTGTTGGATGGTTCAACCAATCCATTTCCTTGTGGGTAGTATGGTATGGAATGAACCAATTCCATATTGTACTTATGAAAAAAATATATCATTATACCTGACTTGAAGGCTTGGGGATTATCAATGATGATATTTCTTGGGCATCCAAATCTTGACAAAATATTTTCCTCAAGAAATTTCATGATCATTGTATCGTTTGCTCCTTTGGTTGGAACTACTTCAACCTACTTAGTGAAATAATCAGTGGCTATCAGAATCCATCTATGCTAACCACTCGAGTAAGGGTTTATTTCTCCAATAAAATCAAAGCCCCATTGTTGGAAAGGGATTAATGTCTTTATGGTATTTAAAAGTAGAGTCTTATGCTTTTGATTCCCTACAAGTAATTGGCATTCAACACATGCTCTTACCAAATTATTAGTGTTAGCAAACAATTTCAGCCGATAGTATCCTACTCTTAGGACCTTATATCTTGTGTCTATCCAAGCATCATGTCCTCCACAAATTCCTTTTATGGAGCTTTGTAACTATCCCTTTTCTCTCATCTTCTACTACACAATTGAGAAAAATATCTTGGGGGTCTTTCCAATAAAGATATTCATCAAGAATGTAGGATTTCACTACCTACAACTTCAGGTATCTATCTTGTGATATTGTTATATGATCTATACATTCAAATTCAAAAAATAAAAAACAATATCTCTTTACCAATTGGATTCTTCAAATTTTGGGTTTACCTTTACTTTATTGTTTTGAAAATCTTCTAGAGCTTTCATATTTTCTTCCTTTGTGAGATCAGGCACTAGATTTAATTCTAATGCTTTGTATTTTGATTGGGATAACAAATTTGCTAACCCTTGGACCTTAACTAACTTTGTGGGCTTGATTTCTATATCATATTCCTAGATCTTAGCAATCCACTTTCCTCTTCTCCCTTCACTATCTATTTCAATGAGGATATCTTTCACAATGTTGTGTGGTACATATGCAATTACTTGTGAGTGCAACAAATAACACCTTAAGGACTTCAATGATTTTACCATGGAGTATGCTTGTTTCTCCGTCAAGTTGTATTTTAATTCAACATCTCTTAAGGATTTGATAACAAATGCAATGGGATGCTCATGCCCTTTTGAATTCTTCTATATAATTACAACTGATATGGTATGAGAAAATGCTAAAGAAAATATCATAAATGGATTAGTATAATCATGGCTAATCAGGACTGGAGCTTCTCCTATGGATCTCTTCAAAGTTTCCAATGGCCTCTTTTGAATACTTATTCCATTTCACCTCACTACCTATTTTTAGCATGTTGGTAATGGATTTAATTAACTGAGCCATATTTGGTATGAATCTCCTTAGAAAGATTATTCTTAATATAAATTATTGTACTTCATTTTTATTTCCGGGAGTATCAATTGACTATATGGAATCCACCCTCTCAGGATCTATTTGCACTCCATCTTTTGAAACAATATTCTTTAGCAAATTGCCTTCTTGCAAAGAAAAACTTATTTTTTGGGGTTTAAATAGAACCCATACCTCCTGCACTTCTTACGGGATTGCTTCAAATGAGACAAGTGATCATCATCAAACTTGGAAAAAATATTCTTGTCATCGAGATAGATCACTATAAACTTTTCTCTTTCTCCTGTAAATGATATGTATGTGGCTCACTAGAATGTGGCCCCTATATTCATAATCCCAAAAGGCATTTTATCATACATAAATGTACCCCATGGTGTTGTAAAATAAATCTTTTCCCTATCTTATTTAATCATGGATATTTGATTATAACCTAAAACTCCATCCATCATATATATTATTTTTGCTCCTACTACTTTCCGCAAAATCTGATCCATTTTTATCAAGGGATAATTATCCTTTAAAGAGCATTTGTTTAAGTTTCTGAAATTGACACAAAACCTTATTTCCCCACTCTTTTTTCTCATTGGCACTAGGTTGGATACCCATTCTGAATATCTCAAGGGAATTATTATCTTTACATCTAATAATTTCCATACCAAGTTTTTTCTATGATGGGAAGTAGTATGGGATTTGTTTGTCTCAGCTTCTGCTTAAAATGCTTTACTCCAGGTTTTAAAGGAATCTTATGGTCGTTCATGGATGTATCATAATTACTAAGGTATTCATACTTATAGGAAAAAACTTTTATGTATTGCTTAAAAAAATTATGGTACTTGTTCTTCACCTCATCGGGAATAACTTGGACATCTTGATATTTTTGGCTCTGCTAATATTCCAATATTTATGTCTTACACCTCACTTTCTTTGGGCTAAATTGTAGGCTTAGAAGGAATATCACTCTTATAAAAAATCCTTTCTAATGGAACCAATCCCTTGGGAATAATTTTTTTTAGATACATTATCTTATGGTTTTCCACCTCGGTGTTGAACTTTATATGTGATTTCCTCCTCTTGACAATATGCATTCTCATTCACAGCTTGATCTTGATCTAAGAAAGTGGTTGAAAATTCATCAATCATTTCAAAAAATATCTTTATTTGTTTATCATCCTCAAAGACTTGCTAGTGCTTTTGATTATCAAGGATAGAGGTCCTATGGATCATTTCTACCACATTCTTTAATTTGATTTCAATGGTAGGTCTAAAAGTGCATGTTGCTACAGCAAAGGATTCTTCCTTTTGATTCATTTCCATAGGAATATATGTGATCTTAAAATCATGGAAGAAATTATCTATTGAATCCCACACTTGGTTTCTATAGGATCTAGACTGGGATGTTTAGTTTGATAAACATTTCTGATTTGTTGCACTATAAGTTATAAATCTCCATAGACTAAATGTTAGTTTTTCAAAATTTACAATATGATATAGGATCTTAACTAAGAGAATAACATGTACATCATATCTACAGCATATCAATCATGGACACAATAAAGCAATCACACAAGAGACAAAGAGTTTCACCAGGGAAAACCAAGAAGGTGAAAAACCCCGCAACTTCCTCAGAGATAGATAGAGAAATGATACAAACCAAGTACAAGAGATAGTCCTCCTAGAAACAGCTTCTCCTACTCCACTAGTGTGCCACTCTCTAATGAGTGTATGAGTGTAATGACCCTTTTTCAAAATTTTATTAAAATGCCAATTTTTTCACTTTTTTCCCAATTTCGACCTTTGACTAGTTTTACTGTTTTGACCTCCAAATCAACCCAAATGCTCCCAAATATTCTGTAGGAGTGTATGAATGGTATTTAGAATTGAATATTAGGTTCAGGGATGTTTTATGGCCCTCCAAATACTGCTTCAAACTTGATTTGTATTCTGATTAATATAGGTGATTTTGACTAGTAATTTGTGCATCAAATCCCCCCGGGGTAGCACTGCAAATGGCCTTCCAAATGCCTCCAAACTCCCATGAATTTATGAACATAGATATGTAATGTGTTAAGTATGTGATTAAGGTCTCATATGCACCATTAATTGATTTTTTCTACTATTCTAACTCTCTCACATTCAATAGCAAAAACCCCCAATTCGACCCTTGGGGAAATGGCACTATTTCACCTCTCAATACAAACAAACTGAGTAAAAATGCTTCAAATGCTCAAGTACAGTACATGAAACTTGTATAATATATCCATGGCAGTATATTAATCACAAATGTATCAGAGAATCACCCATCCATTGGAAATAATCAACCTTATAGTGTCATACATCAAAGCATTGGGGAAACGAACATTGTTTGCTCATTAATCAATAATTTTGCATACATTCAATGGATATTTTGACCTGAGAGTTTCTGAATATGAAGAACAGAGGATATGAAGCTATTACAATCCGAAACATATCATATGAAGCTCTCCCAATGATTGCAAGATCTCACCCAAAGCGCAATCCCTCAAGGAGCCCGAATATGCCTTCAAAATTGGAAATGGTGGAGAGCAAGTGCTGCACTAAACCAAAACATGAAACTTCCTGTAGCTTCTAACTACAAATAAAAATCCATTAAAACACCATGAAAGACCTGAGTGGCCTCTCCAAACACCAACTTGGATGGGAATCTTTCACCCTCGAAATTGGCTAAGGAAAGAAACTAGTCATCCACTAGTTCTCTCTTCACAAATGCAATTTTTCTCAAATCATCAAAATACATTCTCATACTTGATTTCTACATTTTATAACCAACATTATCCTTCAAGGGGTCGAAATCCTCTCAATAGATTCAATAATTTTCCATTTAGAAAATATTCCTCATTTGCCACTTGTCTCCTAGTTCCAACCTTCCATCTTCTCCCAAATTTGAATTTGAGTCTCTTTGGATTCCTCCAACTCCATGAGCGCCTTCCTTGAGCCTATTTTTGGGGCTGACATGTCATAATGGTTAGGTGTAAGAATTCAGGTCTGAATTTTGTCATAAATGTCATAGATGCTTCATTATTGTTGTCATAAAACTAGGGAATCTAGCCCAAGTGTCCACTAGTCTCCAATTTGACTCTTCCTCTCCCATGGAGGTTACTATTCCATCCCATTTAGACATAAGATGCTCAATGCCATGTGTTATGACTTACCATCTCACCCAAGAGTGTTCACCTTCCCATGAATTCAAATTGGCAAGAGAGAGCTGCCATGTGTCATTGAAAAATCAAGCTAGTGTGGGTCCCACCACCTCCAATGTCTCCAAAACCACTTGCCACCTAGAATTTCTCTTGAATTTATTTATTCATGATATTTATTAAATGCTTGAACCCTTCTAATGTCTAAATATCATTTATTAGCTTCCTTATTACCATCCCACATGTGCCCATCCAACCTAGGAAACTAGTAGGATTGATGGGATTGTCTTACTATGCACTTATTTGAATGGGGACATTACAGTCCTCCCCACCCAAGATTGCTTGGCCTCAAGCAATTTCAAATTTGGATGCTGAAAAATCTTCTCCTCTTCCCATGTGGCATCTTCATTTGGTAAGTCCTTCCATTGCACTAAATATTTTTTGATGATTCTACTCCTCAACCTTCTTTCCTGTGTCTTCAAAATCTTTTTTGGAACAAGTGTGAGCTGACCTTCATCATCCAAAGGAGGAAGTATTTCTGAAGTGATGATTTGCTGACCAAGAGCTTTCTTAAGACAAGAAACATGAAATACATTGTGGATTTTACTCCCTTCCGGAAGTTCTAGTTCATATGCTACTTCTCCAACCTTCCGCACTACCTTGTATGGCCCATAGTACCTTGGTTTTAATTTTTCCGCTCCATTCTTTTTGAGAGATGTTTGTTTATAGGGATGCAACCTTAAATATACTAAATCATTGACTTGAAAGGTTCTTTCTTCTCTATGTCTATCAGCATATTGTTTTTGCTGATTTTGAGCAACCTGCAAATTGTCTTTCAAGAGCTTTAAATTTTTTTGGCTCTCTTCCACCCAATGTTTAGCCTTTGGGGCTCTACTATCACCAAATATAATGTCAGCAAATGTAAGTGCATCATAACCATATAATTCTTTGAAATGAGACATTCCTATTGACATATGATAAGTGGTGTTGTAGCAAAACTCACCCAAGTGTAGCCATTTTTCCCATGCTTTTTGCTGCCCTCCCACATAGTTTCTTAGGTATCCTTCCAACCATTGGTTTACCCTCTCTGTTTGTCCATCAATTTGTGGATGATAGCTGGTACTTGGAGTCAATTGAGTGCCTACCAATCTAAAAACTTCTTTCCAAGAAGCACCCATGAATCTACTATCTCTATCACTGACAATGCTCTTGGGAAGCCCATGCAATCTGAAGATTTCTTTGAAAAAAATATCAGCCACTTGTGCAGCACTAAAAGATGATGTAACAGCAAAAAAATGAGCTTATTTTTTCAACCTATCAACTACCACATATATGCAATCCTTACCCAAGGATTTAGGCAATCCGGTGATGAAATCCATGGAAATACTGTCCCATTTTTTCTCTAGAATGGGCAATGGTTGTAATAGGCTGGCTGGACATGTAAGTTCTGATTTGTTTTGTTGACATGCTTTACATTCATTCACATACTTCTGAACATCTTCCTTCAACCCCTTCCAAAAAAATCTTTGCCTCAACTGTCTATAAGTTTTGAAGATCCTCGGATGGCCCGCTAGTGGGGAATCATGTGCTTCTTGCAAAATTCGGTACTTGAGCTTGGAGTTATGAACTAAATAAATTCTTCCCTTATAATATATCAGCCCATTCAAAATCCTATAATTATCATCCCCTTTGATTCCATCCAAAACATCACAAGCAAATTTGTCTTTGGCATATTCAACTAGTAGCATGTTTTTCCAATCCTTGGCAATATCCATGAGAGAAAAAGAAGGCCTTCTTGACAAAGCATCTGCTACTATATTATTCTTTCCTTTGACATATTCAATATCAAAATCATAAGATTGAATCTTGCTTACCCACTTTTTTTGCCTTTCATTTAGATCTTTTTGGGTGAGAAAGTGTCTTAGACTATTGTGGTCAGTTTTCACCAAAAACTTGCTGCCCACCAAGTATTGTCTGAATTTGGCCAATGCATGCATAATGGCCAGCATTTCTTTATCATAGATGGAGTAAATTTTTTCATGAGGCTGCAACTTTCTGCTCTCAAAGGCTATGGGGTGTTGGCCTTGCTTTAGGACAGCCCCTATTCCTCCACCTGGAGCATCACATTCCACAACAAAAGGTTTAGTAAAATCAGGAAGTGCAAGTATGGGACAACTACTCATTACCTATTTCATTTTTTGGAAGGCCTTTTCAGCCTCTTCATCCCACTTGAAAGCATCCTTCTTAGTCAAATCAGTGAGTGGAGAAGTCAACTTGGAGAACCCTTTCACAAATTTTCTGTAGTAGGTGCATATGCCAATAAAGCCTCTCAATTCGGTAATATTTTTTGGTGATGGCCATTCCAAGATAGCCCTGATTTTTTCCATGTGTACATTCACTCCTTCTTGCCCAATAATGTGCCCAAGATACAGTAGTTCTTTCATTCCAAATTCACATTTTGATAATTTAGCAAATAAGGACTCTTCTTGCAAGATTTTCAACACAATCTCTAACTGCTGCAAATGCTCTTTCCATGTTTTACTGTAAATGAGAATATCATCAAAGAAAACCAAAACAAACCTTCTTAGTTGCTTGCAAAATATCCTATTCATACATGCTTGAAAGGTGGCTGGAGCATTGGTTAACCCAAAAGGCATGACAAGAAATTCAAAGTGGCCAAAATGACATCGAAAAGCGGTCTTTTGCACATCTTCATCTTTCATTCGAATTTGGTGATACCCTGATCTAAGGTCAATTTTTGAGAAGTATTTGGCCCCATGCAGCTCATCCATGAGCTCATCAATCCTAGGAATAGGATACCTATTCTTTATAGTCTTTTTGTTCAAGGCTCTAAAATCTATGCACATTCTCAATGTTCCATCTTTTTTCTTCACTAGCACTACTAAAGAAGCATAAGGGCTAGAGCTTGGTCTAATGAGTCCCAACTCTAGGAGTTCTTGGATAGCTTTTTCAATCTCATCTCTAAACCTTTTAGGATGTCTATAAGGTGGTATCTGAATGGGTGAAGTACCCTCCTCCAAAACAATACTGTGCTCAACCCCCCTATCCGGTGGCCTACCATGTGGAAGGTCTCTAAAAACCTTTTCATATTTTTGCAAAAGTCTCTCTATCTCCTTTGGGTGTTTGACAATATTTATAGTTGGATTGGGAGATGTAATATGACATTCAGCATCCCATTCTATATCCCCATGCCTCAATATAGATCTCATGTTATTGCAAGTCACTACTTGATTGGGATAAGTGTGTTGCCCTCTCACAACTCTTTGTACTCCTTTTGAATCTTGGAATTTAATTTCGGGAATTTGATAATTTACTGTATGCTCTCATATTGAATACAACCATTTCACTCCTAAAACCACATTAGTATCAGCAACATCAACCACATAAAAACTATCAACAAAAGTATAGTTACCTACGGTGACTTGCAGCTTTGGAACCCATGTTTTGCATTGCATTGTGTTGTGACCGGGAATGACAACTGTGAAGCCATCAAATGGTTCAATAGGTATCTTTATTTTCTCTACCATCTCTGCATCATTGAAGTTATGAGTGGCTCCTCCATCTACCAAAACTGAAGTTCTTTGTCCTTGTACCACACCTTTGCATCGGATAGTATGATAGCGAGGTACTGCTGAAAGCACTGTCATTCTTGCTTTGTCCGGTGAAGGCTGATTTTCTTCTTTTCTTTCCTCTTCTACTGCTGTCTCATATGCCTCTTCTTGATCTAAAGTGTGTCCATCTTCATCCATGCCCCCATCATACCCTTCATTATCAGAAAATACTTCTATGTATTGAGCCTTTCCTTTGGTACATTTGTGCCCCGGTGTCCATGGTTGGAAGCATGTGAAGCATAGTTTCTTTTTTCTAAGTTCATCCCTTTTTAGTCTCTCTTTTTTATTCCTCTCAAATGACTCTCTTTGCCAAGGTTTCTTATCATATCCATCCCTTTTCCAAGGTTTCTTTTCAAATTTATAGCAAGGCTTAGGAGGAAATCTCGTTCTAGGAAGCACATTTTGGAGATCCCTAGTCAAGCTCATTGCATCTTTTAATGTAGTTGGCTTGTGGGATTTGACCAAACCTCTTAAGGGTTCATCCAAACCTTCAATGAACAGCAATACTAATCTTCCCATAGATACATCAGCCACCTTGGCTGATAATTTTTGAAAGTCCATCATATATTTAGTAGGGGACCCAGTTTGCTTCAATTGAGCTAGTTCTTTGAAAGGCAATTTTGGATCTTTTTGTTCAAATATTTCTAGTACCCTATCAAGAAATTATCCATATGTTTTAACCTGATTATGACCCAAGGTTTTCAGCCCATGAAACCACCATTCATTGGCATCTCCTTCCAAATGCAAAATGGCCATTTTTAATGCATCCTCTTCCAACATAGGATTCAGCTGAAAATATACATCCAATTTTTGCACCCAAGTGTTAGCAGAATTTTGAGAAGAACCATCAAAAGTAGGAAGTGACATTTTTCCAATAGCACTATTGAATTCTTTGTTTTGGAATGGAATCCTATTGTCTCCCTTCCTATTAATCTTTTTCATAGCATCAATGTAGTCACTGAGTGGTACACCTCTTTTACACTCTTCATTCAAATCATTCAAATCATTTACTAGTTTCTTGTAATCCAATTCAAGATTAGGCTCTTCTTTGGGTGTGAGAAATTTAGGTGTAGTAGGCCTTTGTGTGCTTTGAAATTCGTCAGGTCTATTATGAGGTCCTGTACTTGAGAAAATATGCTCATTCCCTTTCATCTTTTCCCCTGAGTGTGAACCACTATTATCTCCTATTATTCCTTTGCTTTGAAGCTGGGTAATCAACAATTCGAATCCTTGCAAAAATTTATCACCTATCCTATCCATGTTTGCTGAAAGTTTAGATAAACATGGATCTAAGGTTGCAATAAGTTCCTCCTTATGTTTAAATTTGTCATCCTCTTCTCTACCCATGGTTTCAGTGAAAGACTCCTCTTCTTCTACTACCTCTTCTTCAACAAAAACCTCTTCAACTACTAGTTCAAAGGGTGGTGGATTATTATTTTGACTTCTTGTTAAGACCATCAGGTGCCAAGAACATGCTCTGATACCACTATAATGACCATTTTTCAAAATTTTATTAAAATGCCAAATTTTTCACTTTTTCCCCAATTTCGACCTTTGACTAGTTTTACTGTTTTGACTTCCAAATCAACTCAAATGCTCCCAAATCTTTTGTAGGAGTGTATGAATGGTATTTATACTTGAATATCAGGTTCAGGGATGTTTTATGGCCCTCCAAATACTGCTTCAAACTTGATTTGTATTCTGATTAATATAGGTGATTTTGACTAGTAATTTGTGCATCAAATCCCCCCGAGGTAGCACTGCAAATGGCCCTCCAAATGCCTCCAAAATCCCATGAATTTATGAAAATAGGTATGCAATGTGTTAAGTATGTGATTAAGGTCTCATATGCACCATTAATTTATTTTTACTACTGTTCTAACTCTCTCACATTCAACAGCAAAAACCCCCAATTCGACCCTTGGGGAAATGGCACTATTTCACCTCTCATTACAAACAAACTGAGTAAAAATGATTCAAATGATCAAGTACAGTACATGAAACTTGTAGAATATATCCATGGAAGTATATTAATCACAAATGTATCAGAGAATCATCCATCCATTCGAAATAATCAACCTTATAGTGTCATACATCAAAGCATTGGGGAAACAGACATTGTTTGCTCATTAATAAATAATTTTGCATACATTCAATGGATATTTCGACCTAAGAGTTTCTAAATATGAAGAACAGAGGATATGAATCTATTACAATCATCAAAATATCATATGAAGCTCTCCCAATGAGTGCAAGATCTCACCCAAAGCGCAATCCCTCAAGGAGCCCGAATATGCCTTCAAAATTGGAAATGGTGGAGAGAAAGTGCTGCACTAAACCAAACCATGAAACTTCCTGTAGCTTCTACCTACAAATAAAAATCCATTAAAACACCATGAAAGACCTGAGTGGCCTCTCCAAACACCAACTTGGATGGGAATCTTTCACCCTCGAAATTGGCTAAGGCAAGAAACTAGTCATCCACTAGTTCTCTCTTCACAAATGCAATTTTTCTCAAATCATGAAAAGCCATTCTCATACTTGATTTCTACATTTTATAACCAACATTAGCCTTCAAGGGGTCGAAATCCTCTCAATAGATTCAATAATTTTCCATTTAGAAAATATTCCTCATTTGCCACTTGTCTCTTAGTTCCAACCTTCCATCTTCTCCCAAATTCGAATTTGAGTCTCTTTGGATTCCTCCAACTCCATGAGCTCCTTCCTTGAGCCTATTTTTGGGGTTGACATGTCATAATGGTAAGATGTAAGAAGTTAGGTCTGAATTTTGTCATAAAGGTCATAGATGCTTCATTATTGTTGTCATAAAACTAGGGAATCTAGCCCAAGTGTCCACTAGTCTCCAATTTGACTCTTCCTCTCCCATGGAGGTTACTATTCCATACCATTTCGACCTAAGATGCTCAATGCCATGTGTTATGACTTACCATCTCACCCAAGAGTGTTCACCTTCCCATGAATTCAAATTGGCAAGAGAGAGCTGCCATGTGTCATTGAAAAATCAATCTAGTGTGGGTCCCACCACCTCCATATGTCTCCAAAACCACTTGCCACCTAGAATTTCTCTTGAATTTATTTATTCATCATATTTATTAAATGCTTGAACCCTTATAATGTCTAAATATCATTTATTAACTTCCTTATTACCATCCCACATGTGCCCATCCAACCTAGGAAACTAGTAGGATTGATGGGATTGTCTTACTATGCACTTATTTGAATGGGGACATTACAATGAGTAAGAAGCGAATGATCAAATAGAGTGCCTCCCACACTCTATTTATACATGACTTGACTTGCCTAATAACCTTTACTAGGTTGGCCTTAACTTAACCACATAACATAATGCTGACATGGACGACCCCCAATAGGGTGGTCTAATAACACTTTGACCCACATGACTTATACAGGGCCGACCCCATCAAGGTGGTCTAATAACCCATCAAGTATAAGTTACGACACTTAGAATATAAATTATGACACTTCCGTATAGAGGAATAATAACATCTCTATAGGAATACAATATACATATGTGAAATACATTCCAAAGTTACATATACATCAACACTCCCTCTTAACTAGGAAGGTATTTATTGACACAGATCTGCTAGCACAAGTCTTATTCTTTGGATCATCATCATTGGATCATCGTCATCGAATCATCGTCATCGTCACTGATGCTGCTATCTCAATCAATATCCAATCTACTCGTCATAGGAAGTTCTATAGAGCCAGTCCTTTTTCATATTTGATGTAGGCTTGCCACCTGCAGGTCTTCATCATCTCCAGATCCATCCCTTTTTCATGCTGAATGTATTCACAGAGCCAACCCTTTTTCATGCTGGATGTGACCTAGAACAAATCTAGGATTTCCACCACAGAGCCAGTCCTTTTTCATACTGGATGGGACCTAGAACAAATATAGGATTTCCACCATAGAGACAGTCCTTTTTCATACTGGATGAGACCTAGAACAAATCTAGGATTTCTACCACAGAGCCAGTCCTTTTTCATATTGGATGGGACCTACAACAAATCTAGGATTTATCACCACAAAGCTAGTCCTTTTTCATACTAGATGTGACCTAGAACAAATCTAGGATTTTCCACCACACAACCTCGAAAGAGCATCCCAGGACTTATTACGGGCACACAGCCCAACCTATCAGATCTCCCAGGACTACATTACATGCCATAGGACAAAACCTCGAAAGAGCATCCCAAGAATTATTATGGGCACACAACCCAACCTATCAGATCTAACAGGGAAATATTACTTGTCCTACCAGAGCAATGCCTCGAAAGAGAATCCCATGACTGATTACGGGCACACTGCCCAACCTAACGGATCTCCTAGGTCTACTTACATGCTCATCTGCACAAATTGTCCACGACCACATAGTATCAACATGATATTCACCATACATCATCCTGATGTACATGATCATCCTGATCATCATCATAGCATCGTCCTGATGCATATAATCTAGAGTATCATATTGATACACATGATCATCCTGATCACCACCACTGCATCGTCCTGATGCATTTCATCCAGAGCATTGTCCTGATACTCATCACATATGATCATCCCGATCATCATCATAGCATCATCCTAATGTATATCATCTGGAGCAACATCCTGAATCTCATCATCCTGATCATACAATGCATCCACCTGATGCATACCAAGTATCTACCTGATACATATCATCATACATGATCTACCTGATCATACAATGTATCCACCTAATACATATCATCATACATGATCTACTTGATCATACAATGTATCCACTTGATACATACACAAATACATGATCCAACTAATCATGTCAAGCATCCAACATGATGCATATACAAATAGTAACTGGAGCATCGTCATAATGCTCATCACACAGTGCTTACATCCACAGCCATGGGAAGGATCCTCCTCCCGCCATGCTTGGAATGGCTCCTGCAAATGTGTCCATCACTTCTTCCTCGAAGTGTCATCAATCTAAAGAACACCAAGCCTCTCTCTGAAGTACTCAAACTTCACTTTGGCTAGTGGTTTCATCATCACATCTGCAACCTGCTCATCCATAGCAACATACAGGAGCTTCATTGCTCTTGTCTGCACCATATCCTTGATATAGTGATATTTGATCTCAATGTACTTCGATCTGTCGTGAAACACTAGGTTCTCAGACAGCTTCACACAACTTTGGTTGTCACAAAAGATACCGGTAGCATCCAACAGGAGATCAAATAACTCAGACAGTAGCTTCCTCGTCCATACTAACTTACAACTAGCTGAACAAGATGCAACATACTCTGCTTTGACTATACTTAGTGCTACACAGGACTGCTTCCTGCTAAACCAAGAGATCACATGTGATCCCATACTGAAGCAACACCCAGAAGTGCTCTTCCTATCTGCAGTACTGCCTGCCCAATCTGGATCAACATAACCCTACAGGTTAAACTTTTGATTTGCATCATACTTGATCCCATAATCAATTGTACCATTCAGGTACCTCAAAATATGATTTACAGCAACTAGGTGAACACCTCTGGGATGGCTCAATGTGTTCATCGCAAAGCAAATATCTTGTCTCGTGTTCATCAGGTATATCAAGGACCCAATCATATAACGATACACAGTGACATCAACTGTATCATATCAAGCATCACACAGAAGCTCCGGGTTCGATGCCATAGGTGTGGTCATGGCCTTGCAGTCCATCATCTCGAACCTCTTCAGGATCTCTACTGCATACTTCCCTTGTCTAAGGAAGATTCCATCTGCACTCTGCCACACCTCCATGCCTAGAAAGTAGTGCATCATCCCCAAGTCGTTCATCTCAAACTCGATAGAAAGCTTCCTCTTCATATCGACAATCAATCTATCCTCACCCATAACAAATAGGTCATCCACGTACAAGAGTATAATCATAGGATTTCCTTCTTCAACCTTGTAGTAAAGGTTGGAATCCACTTTACTCTTGGTAAAGCCCAAACTGGATAGAAAGTTGTCTATCCTACCATGCCAAGTCCTAGGATCTTGCTTCAAGCCATACAAGGCTTTCTTCAACCTGCACACATATGACTCCCTATCATATGTCTCAAAACCAAGTGGCTGCTCCACATACACTTCCTCTTCGACTTACACCATTCAAGAAAGCTGTCTTTGACATCCATCTGGTGTATCTTCCATTTCATCACTGCAGCCAGAGAAAGTACTGATATGATGGAAGTGTATCTGGCTATAGGTGAAAAAGTCTCTTCATAGTCTATTCCCTCTTTCTGAGAGAAGCCACAAGCTACAAACCTTGCTTTGTATTTTTCTATGCTACCATCTGCAGCATGCTTGATCTTATAGATCCACTTGGAAGTCATAACATACTTCCCTTCAGGTCTTGGTACTGCATCCCAAACATCATTCTTCAGAATCGACTGGTACCCCTCGATCATGGCATTCTTCCCAAATCCTAGGAACTTCAATATCTTCAATAGATAACTTTTTTGTTGAACAAATATTGTAGTCATTCTTTTGTAGGTGATGGTATACAATCTTTCCTACAAAACAAGTTAAATTGCATGATTAGAAAACATCTCATAGTTTTCAGAACAAATTTTTACACATAAGTAAATATGTCATACAGTTGTGCAATTATCTTATCCAATGCTTCAATACAACATTTATCCATATCCCGCAACTTTCTAGATGCCTTCCAATCTCTACCAGAACATTGTTAAGAGTGTGCACAACTCCCAACATGTCAGCAAAGAGGTTTCATTCTAGATAAGTAGCAATGGAATGTTGTATAGTGCTATAGGCCACTTACCCATCGCATGCATATTAGTAATATACTATTTATTAATTCAATTATTCTAATATGCATAATACACACCCTAAGTCTAGGAACATAAGCATATACATTATTGAACAATATTATTTAAACAAACAAATATGCAAGAAATGACAATTCAAATACTTATCTTTGTTTGGTTTGTAGGGTGGACTCCCTCTCAATATTTGCTTCCTTGCAGGAACTACTGGAGTGTGCTTCCTCTTGATCTTTGCTTCCTGGATTACCTGTCCTTGAACTTATATCTATCCTCGATCACTTATGCATATTTACTAGTATCATCATTGTGTTATCCTTGAGGTCTCATACATACATTCATTAGTATAATATAAATACTATCAAAAACATTATGATTCTAAGTAATATTAAACATGTATGGTCAAGATCATTTCATACACAGATAATTTAACACAATTCTTTTACTCGTGCATATTCCTATTTGACCATAGGAATTTTCTGGTTAGTCATATCATCAATCAAAGTAAGAAGCATAATATGCCTAAACCCATGATTACTCAAACCTATAACTTCATGAATAATTATTATCAATCATGCCAAGTATATTTATATAAGAAATCCTAACACAAGATAGGATTCTAACTTGATATAGGAAAAACATACCTGGATTAACATGTTAGCTAGTTATTTCTAACATACCCACATGATGTCTTCATGTTCTCTTCAATGACTTGTGCTAGTAACCTGCATATCTGATAGGTTAAACATCGTGGAACCAAATTATACATACCTCATAAGTAGAGCTTCTATGTGATCCATGACTATGGATGAGTCTTTGTCTTCATGTCACCATGGTCATATGTTCTTGATCTAGAACTTGATTTGTATTTCTAGATGTACATTTCATGTTAGCGGACAACATCATCCTCATACAACACCACAATGCATTAGTACAATCATAAGTGTCAAAACCCTAATCAATGAATATCTGCATTCATAATTTTATTAAGGTGATATGACAAGTCTAAAGTTATTCAAGGTTGTACTAACCTTAATGAAGACAAACATACCATAAACTTAATCATGAACAGATCTTGAAACATACTTGGATAAGTCATCCCTATCAAGATTGCTTGCAATATTCTTTATGTAAGGCCTTAGCCTCATCTTCCTCTGAAACAAGAACTTCTTCACTTATGCAGGTGACCACTCCATTCTCTTCTAGGATTAAACCAATCCACTTGATTTGCAGAAACTAGATCTAGAGCTAGATTAGGGTTTGTCAGGGAAAACCTAAAAATTCAAACATTGAATTTCAAATTTCTAAAAGGATAGAAAAATGTGCCTTGATGAGCTGATCAACCTGGTATACTCAGAATTTGAAAACTGCAAAGTTTCACCCTTCAAATTTGCTTTTCAATCTTCTGGATTCACTAGGGAGGAACCTGAATTAGGGCTTGAGTTTCCCGGAGCTTCACCCAACCAAATACTTTGATTCAAAGCTCTAAACTTCAATTTTTCCAAGGATCTTCCATCTATGGTCACAGATTTCAAAAATTCCCATTTTTGCAGAAGCCCTAATTTTTCACCTTTTCGATCAAAGTCCCGAACTAGGGTTTGATCAAGCTCGGCCTTCTTCCCAACCAAAAAATTCGATCTTCATCTCTAAATTTTGATTTTGATGAGGATCATCTTGCCGTGGTCTCCAATTACAAAAAATCCAACTTTCTCTGAAACCCTAAATTCCCGTAGCCATGAATGAAGGTGCTCAAAATCCAATTCTGTTTTGATAGAAATATGCACCTAATTGTTTCTAGTTTAACTCCTAAATTTCAAATCTATAGGATCTAAAAATGATTCCTGTGGTAGTATGACCTATTATCTTTCCAACACCATAGGTCTGACCTCAATTGGATTCTCTGAGAGAGAGTTATGCCAAGTGTTGCAACGTGACCTGTTTATGGGATAAAACAGGAGAGCGAACTTGTACAGAGTGCCACGTGTCACTAGTTCAATTTCAGCCTCTGAAAATCATAACTATGAAAGTAAAGTCCATACCCTACCTGCCACATTTTACAAAATTTTATTTGGAGCTTCCTAGGCCACGTTGTGACCTTTTTTCCTAGGTCACCTATTTATGACTAAGATCTGGAAGAGGAAAAAACCCTATATTGTACAGATCATAAATATGAAAGTAAAACGAATTAGAGTCTCTCCTTCAAGAAAAAGGTACATGGGGATCTTATCTTCGACCTGTAAGATTTTCAGATCCTGAAACCTTTCCGAAATGGATTTATAGAGAAAGTTCTACGATGACTATTTTTTTTGTATATCAAGCCATAGCTTCGCAAGTGCAACAAGTGTCATAAATGCCATACCATGCCTTCTTTCAGGCTAGCTCTGATACCATGTTAGTTTTTTAGAATTTACAATCTGATATAGGATCTTAATAGAGATAATAACATGTACAGGATATCTACAACATATCAATCATGGAAACAATAAAGCAAGCACACAAAAGACACGGAGTTTCACCGGGGAAAACCAAGAAGGTGAAAAATCCCACAACTTCCTCAGAGATAGATAGAGCAATGATACAACCCAAGTACAAGAGATAGTCCTCCTAGAAGTAGCTTCTCCTCCTCCACTAGTGCGCCACTCTCCAATGAGTGTATGAGTAAGAAGTGAATGATCAAATAGAGTGCCTCCCACACTCTATTTATACATGACTTGACTTGCCTAATAACCTTTACTAGGTCGGCCTTAACTTAACCACATAACATAATGCTGACAAGGCCGATCCCCAATAGGGTGGTATAATAACCCATCAAGTATAAGTTACAACACTTACAATATAAATGACGACACTTCCGTATAGAGGAATAATAACATATCTATAGGAATACAATATACATATGTGAAATACATTCTGAAGTTGCATATACATCAACACTAAAATCTATGTGATTCCCATTCAGCCTCTAACCCGAGTATGAGGGATTCATACTGGACAACATTATTTGTTTTCTCAAAATTTAACTTAAAAGACAACAAAGTTTCCTCCTGATTTGGGGAGGACAGTACTACCCTTGCTCCTGATTCCTCTTTGGTAGAGGACCCATCAAAGTGCATCTTCCAAATATGTTTCGGATATTGGGAATAAAAATGAACAACTACTTCTATCGGAAGTACCTTATTCTTGAATTTCATTCATAGCTATCATACAACATCCCATGCCATCCTCTAAAGCATATATAGGATAGTTTATGGGACTACTTTGGTCACTGATCACATAAACATATATATCTTCGCTGTATAGTCTCCTGGTTTCTCCTGCAAAGAGAGGCACTATTGCATACTTCATATCGATCTGCATGGTTCCACCCATCTTCTTGGCACAAGTCCTTGAAAGTAGCATGCCATATCTTACAAGCACATCTTCCACTACTACATCTAGTAGGATACTCTTTGTAGGTAGTTGAGCTAATGTTACTACCAAGTCTTTAATCTTTCCCACACATTTCACTAGCTTAAATTCGAAAATATACAAATCATGGGGAGGATAAACCCAATTGTTCCATAATAAATTTTGGTGTAACGTCCCCTTCCATCTAGTCCGATTCCATGAAGGAAACGTGACCAATCTATCGGGCTTATTGAAAATCTCAGCCCCATTCATTACTAAGAAATGCATGGAGCATTAAAACTTCGGTGTGCAATTCATACTCAATATAAACACAGCGGAATTAATCAAATTTGCATACACACAAACAGTAATGCATCAACATATTTAACTCAAGCAGATGGTGAATCAACAGACAGCGAATCAATCCCATTCTTAGGCTATGCACAAGCTTCATATCAACCATATTAAGATAATCATTTCATCTCATTTAGCATGAACAGTTAACATTTAGGATTAACACATTGCTGAACACATAATGCAAATAAATTAATCGACAGAGAATACTTATCTTGAAATGCAAACATCCAAACAACTGGCTATGTGAGAGCAACGTTCCACGCAACCATAGATCTCTGTCCATCCTATATTCTTTTAGCTGAGAGATCACCCCCGAGCTGGGATGTGTATCCACTAAGGAGGAACTAGACAGGCTCACTCACAGCCATGGAAACGGTCATGCTAATCCAGCACACAGCTGTTGATGTATATGTAACTTCGGAATGTATTTCACATATATGTATATTGTATTCCTATAGAGATGTTATTATTCCTCTATACGGAAGTTTCGTCATTTATATTGTAAGTGTCGTAACTTATACTTGATGGGTTATTAGACCACCTTGTTGGGGTCAGCCCTGTATAAGTCATGTGGGTCAAAGGGTTATTAGACCACCCAATTGGGGGTCGATTATGTGGGTCAAAGGGTTATTAGACGACCCTAGTGAGGGTTGGCCCAGTCAGCATTATGTTAAGTGGTTAAGTTGAGGCTGACCTAGTTGAGTAAAGGTCAAGTCAAGTTAGTGTATAAATAGAGAGTGTGTCTCTCCATTTTACACATTCTATTCTCTCACTCACACTTGGGAGAGTGGCGCACTTGTGGAGGAGGAGGCTTTGCTGCTAGGAGAAGACTATATCTTGTATTCTGGTTGTATCATTGCTCTATCTATCTCTGAGGAAGTTATTGGGGTTTTTCACCTTTATGGTTTTCCCCAAGTAAACTCTATGTCTCTTGTGTGCTTGCATTATTGTGTCCATGATTGATATGCTGTTGATTTGCTGTACATATTGTTCTCTCAGTTAAGATCCTAGATCAGATTGAAGTAAATTCTGAAAATTTAACAACAACTAGGTTTATCAAGCATGTAATAAGGAAATGATGAGGATGCTATGCCATTGAGCTCAACCACAGAGCTACAGACATCTCAAGATAAATTCAAGCAATCACATCCTTTGTTAAAACATCCACACTTGGATTTCTCACCATTCTGGCAACGAATAACTCAATCCCATCACTGGGTTTTTGGGCTATCAAAACTGGGTTTTCCAATGGATTTTAGAGTAGCTAATGCTCCCAAATGCGCCCAAAGGTTCATACCTATGGATCCCCCATTTTATTTCACTATCAAATACCAATTCTGGGCATTTATGGCTCTTCAAAATGTGGGTTCTTTCACAATTTCGATTTCTGGTTTTTCTCACTGCTGGCAATTCATTTTTGGATGGAAAATGATGCTGGTCTCTTCCACAATGGAATGGGGATGAGGAAGAAGAAACTCCCATGAGGTAGAGTGACTTATGGTACAAGAAAACAGAGCCCATACTTTTCCATATGAATTTCTAGGTTGCCCATGCTCCATTGAAGCCATGGACTGAAATCTCCAACAACTTCCTTACAACATAAATAAATGTCAGCAAGGTAAGTCAAATGGGTTCTCAAGGTGACATTTGGAAGCTTATGGCTCAATCCGACACCCCCTCACCACTCCCTAGTGGATACACATGGCCCCCTTCTCATTCGTTGCCTCCATAGCCATTTTTGGTATTTTATTGCATGATGTTTATTTACATCATTTTTACAATGTTCCATGGCTAAATAGCACATGGGTAACATAATGTATAGTACTTGCCTTTTAAATAAAATTCGGGCTTCCACTAGCGGGGCCTTGGCCTTGAGCTCCACGCTAGGAAAACATACATCACATGTATACAATATTTACAATAAAAGCTAATATATCCTAAGGGTCAAAATGGGGTATTACAATCCCCCCCCCTTAGAATAACATCGTCCTCGGTGTTCCAATACTTGGAATACATATACAATTTACACATCCAAAAATTTTCAAAACATTTTGCAGGTTTGTCCTGTATTCTATCCTTTACTTTGAACTTTCAGGACCAATTCCTTTGACTTCCATGAGCTTCTCCCGCTGTTTCTGATCTTTCAGCTCATCCACAAGTTTGAAAGCTTTATGGCTGCTACCCTCTTGAGGTTCCCTTGTTGGGCAGTTGCGGAGGCAATGATGTCCTCCACATTTCCAACATTTCACTGGCTACTTCATCTTTACCTACTCAATTTCTTTTGACTCTTCATGCCTGGAACGTTTCTTAATGGACCGATTGGATGAATGCATCATCATTGATCCACTTTCCTTTCCCTTACTGATTGCTTCGCATAATGATTTTTACCTTTCTTTGCAGACAAATAGAGTTTTGCAAAACCTTGTGGTTCATCTCATTCTACCTCTTCTGTATCTTAAGCATCTCTCCAAGATTTTCTTGGGTCTTGTAAATTGTTTGAAGAAAACTTTCATCCAATTCCAACAGCCTATGGTCTGCTGCCATTGTCACTGTGCACAGCTGGTTCTCACTTTGCTCACAAGCAACACTTGCTCATACAGCTGCAACCAATGGATTTAATTTCCACCTGTGAAATTCATCATTACAAATCTTGTTAGGCCAAGCGTAACCTAAACATTAAAAATCAGTCAATTGTTTTTCCCCAATTGACATGGAGATCCCATGCTCTATTCATGAGACTTTCACACTTTCCATGCTTTCCCAGCATACACATGTTGATGTATATGTAACTTCGGAATGTATTTCATCCATGTATTTCATATATATTTATTGTACCCTTATTAGAGATGTGTTATTCCTCTATAAGGAAGTGTGATCATGTGGATTGACAAGTGTCGCAAGTGTGTGTACTTGCCGATGGGTTATTAGACCACCATGTGTGGGGTTGGCCCTGAAATATATATTATATTATGGATGTATCTAGATAGACAAGTCGGCCCCATAGTGTAACTGGGCAAATAGGTTAAGTATAAATAGAGATCGGGAGATCTCTATTTGCATCATTCGAAAAGTCACACTTCTCTCACTCAGAAAGTGGCACACTAGTGAGGAGGAGGATCATCTGCTCTAGGAGACTATCTCAAGTGTATTTTGGTTGTACTTTGGTTGAGCCATTGCTCTCTCTATCTCTGAGGAAGTTGTGGGGTTTTTCACCTTAGGGTTTTTCCCACGGAAACTCTGTGTCTCTTGTCTCTCATGATTTTGATTCTTGTGATGCTTGTGATGCTTATTGTGATTGTTATGCATTGATATACTGTATATGTTATTCTCTCAGTAAAGATCCAAGAGTATTGTGAATTAATGCTCAAAATTTAACATGGTATCAGAGCTAACCTGAGAAGAAGACATTTTGTAGTGATGGAAACTTGAGTTTCTTGTTTATTGGGTTTCTCTCCATAGATTTTGAAGTAGTATAGTAGATTGACTCTACTCATCAAGGAAAATCTATCTGTCCAATCAGAATTCAATTCTAAGCTTTTTCAGATTTGGCCCTAAAAATTAGGGCTTCCACAAAAATAGGAATTTCTGAAATCTGAAGACATAGCTGGAAGCTCCTTGCAAAAACCGAAGTTTAGAGCTTTGGATTGAGATTTTTGGCTGGGTAGATTTCCGAGAAAATCAAACCCTAATTCAGGGCTCTCCCTAGTGAACCCGAGAGGACAAAAAGTCAAATCTGAAAAGTAAAACTTTGCTTATCTCAAATTCTGAATGCACCAGGCTGATCAGCTCATCAAGGCGCATCTTTCTATCCTTTCAGAAAGTTGAAATTCACATTTTGAATTTTTAGGGTTTTTTCGACAAACCCTAATCTGGGACCAGATCCAGTTTTCAGCATTTCAAGTGGTAAGACCTAAATCTTTTCTATTTCCATTTGAAGTACTCTTTAAGATGTCTCACCACACCAAGCTTGAGGATAAGCTTGAAGGGGCTGATAAATTTCGAGCTTGGAAGTATAAGATTGGGTTAATCCTGGAAGAGAATGAGTTGGACTCATATATAAAAGAAGACATCCCTATCCTAGAGGATGAAGAGGCCAAGGTATTGCATAAGAAGAACTTGGTCAAGACAAAGAGAATTATTGTTGATTCTATTAAAGACCATCTCATACCCCATGTGTCTTCTCTAAAGACACCCAAGGAGATGTTTGACTCTTTGACCAAGCTATTTGAAGGGAAGAACATAAATCGGAAGATGACCCTGCAGAACCAATTGAAAGGAGTAAAGTTTCATAATGGAGAAACCATTCAATATTATTTTTATAGGGTCTCCCAGATTAAGGAACAACTGGAAGCAGTAGATGAAATGGTGGAGAATGGTGAAGTTGTCATGAACACTCTGAATGGCCTACCTAGGTCATGGAACTCCTTTATTCAAGGAATCTGTGCAAGAAAGAAGTTGGTATCCTTCAATAGACTACGGGAAGAATGCTCACAAGAAGAAGCAAGGATTATGGCACGAGAAGAAAAGATGGGGAATGAAGATCAAGCTCTTGTAGTTCACACCAAAAGAAGCAAGCCCAAGAAGGAGCACTCTAGCTTCAAGAGATCCTATCAAAAGAATAAGAAGGATCTAAGATGCTTCACATGCAATGAGAAGGGTCACTTTGCTTCAGATTGTCCCAAGAACAAAAGGGATAATAACAACAACTCCAGCAAGAAGAAGAAGGGCAGCAAAAGAAAGTTCCATGCTCATGCTGCCGAGACTGATGAACCTCCAAAGAAGAAGGCTAGGGCAGAAAGTGATGATAGTGATGATGACTCATCAAGTGAAGAAGAGTATGTTCTAATCTCTACTCTCACAGGTACTATCTCCCATGGTTGTAATGATTGGTTGATTGATAGTGGGGCTTCCAAACACATGACTGGGTTTAAGGAATCTTTTGTGAATCTATCTGAACATGAATCACCCCATAAGGTGAAACTTGGGGATGATTATCAATATCCAATCGAAGGAAGTGGTGAAGCCTCCTACAACCTAGATTCTGGAAAATCTTTGAAGATGAAAGAAGTCCTTTATGTACCTGGGCTCAAGAAGAACTTACTCTCCATCTCTGCATTGGATGCAAAAGGTATGAGGGTTGCATTTGTGGATGGCCAAGTCCTAATGTGGCCAAAGGGTAAAACAATCGATGATGCAGTAGTGATTGGAGAGTAAGAGAGAGGTTTGTATAAATTGAAGGGTCAACCTGAACATGCCATGATACATGAATCCATGGAGCCAAGTGAACTTTGGCATAGAAGACTTTCTCATATGCATTATAGGGCACTTCCAATTGCAAGCAAGGCTGTAGAGGGTCTTCCTGAAATCAAGACCAAACATGAAGGTGTTTGCAAAGGATGTGCAGAAGGTAAGAACATTAAGAAGGCTTTCCCAAGTAGCGAAAGCAAGGCAAAAGATATCCTAGAAATCATCCACTCAGATGTATGTGGTCCTATGTCATCCAGTTCTCTGAGTGGGTATGTTTATTATGTCTCATTTATTGATGAATTCTCCAGGAAGACTTGGGTATACTTCTTGAAGAATAAAGATGAGGTGCTTGATAAGTTCAAGGAATTCAAAACCTTGATGGAGAATCAAACTAACAAGAAGATCAAAACATTCAGATCTGACAATGGTGGAGAATTCACCTCAGGTGACTTTAAGAAGCTTTGCAGTGATTTAGGGATTAAGGGGGAGTTGAATGCTCCTTATAATCCTCAACAGAATGGAGTTGCAGAAAGGAAGAACAGAATAATCATGGAAGTAGCAAGGGCAATGCTGCATGACCAGGATCTACCTATGCATCTATGGGCAGAAGCAGCTAGAACAACTGTATATGTGCAGAACTGAACACCCCACAAGATATTGGACAACAAGACACCAGAAGAGGTCTTTTTTGGTAAGAAACCTGAAGTCAGTCATCTCAGAATATTTGGTTGTCCAGTATACACTCATGTCCCAAAGGAAAAGAGGACTAAACTAGATCCTTCAGGAAAGAAGGGTATGAATGGAAATCTACGGAAGATTTCCATTCATACTAGTTACAAAACTATGGAGTAATGAACAACCAAAAAGAAGGGTATCTTTGTGGGTTACAGTGAAAGCTCGAAGGCTTACAGAATATACTTTCCAAGTTTCAAGAAGATTGATGTCAGCAGGGATGTAACATTTGATGAGAACTAAACATTCGTCAAATCAAGGAAGGCACCTATCAAAGTTTATGAAGAACCTAAGGAAACTAGATTTCAAGACACTACCATGACTGAAGTAGTTCCAGAAGTTGTTCATGAGTTTGAAGATCCACAGAACCTGTAGATCCACCCTGTGAGGATAACTCTCACAAGAGGAAACCTGCATGGGCTAGAGAGCTCATACAAGATGCAGAAAGATTTAGCATTCCAGAAGAAGAACACAGAGCAAAGAAGAGAACCAGATCACATACTAGCTATGTTGCTTTACTCTGTGACATTATGAGCGAAGAGCCTTCCAATTATAAAGAAGCAGCGGAAAAGAAAGAATGGAAGGATGCCATGGTTGAGGAATACCAATAAATAATGAAGAATGGTGTTTGGGATGTTGTCCCAAGATATAAAGAGAAGTCTGTTGTGACTTTCAAATGGATCTACAAAATCAAGCATGCTGCAGATGGCAGTGTAGAGAAATACAAGGCAAGATTCGTAGCTCGTGGCTTCTCTAAAAAAGAGGGAATAGATTATGAAGAAAATTTTGCGCCTGTAGCCAGGTATACTTCCATCAGAACAGTACTTGCCTTGGCTGCAACAATGAAATGGAAAATACACCAGATGGATGTCAAGACTGCTTTCTTGAATGGTGTAGTTGAAGAGGAAGTATATGTGGAGCAGCCACTCGGTTTTGAAATACATGACAGGGAGTCATATGTGTGCAGATTGAAGAAAGCCTTGTATGGCTTGAAACAAGCTCCCAGAACCTGGTATGGTAGAATGGACAGTTTCCTATCTAGTTTGGGCTTTACCAAGAGTAAAGCGGATTCCAACCTCTACTACAAGGTTGAGGAAGGGAATCCTGTGATTCTACTCCTGTATGTGGATGACTTATTTGTAACATGAGATGACAGACTGATTGTAGATACTAAGAGGAAGCTTGCTGCTGAGTTCGATATGAAATTTTTGGGAATGATGCATTATTTCCTAGGTATGGAGGCGTGGCAGAGTGCAGGTGGGATCTTCCTTGGTCAAGGAAAGTACACAGTAGATATCTTGAAGAGATTCGGGATGATGGATTGCAAGGCCATGGCCACACCTATGGCATCGAATCTGAAGCTTCTATGTGATGCTTCATCTGAGCCGGTTGATGTCTCTATGTATCGTCAGATGATTGGTTGGGTCCTTGATGTACCTGACGAACACAAGACCAGATATTTGATTTGCTGTGAACACATTGAGCCAGTTCCTGACGGATCCGAGGAGTGTTCACCTGGTTGCTGTAAAGCATGTTCTGAGGTACCTGAAGGGTATAGTGGATTATGGGCTCAAGTATGAAGCGAATCAAAAGTTTAACCTGCAGGGTTATGTTGATTCAGATTGGGCTGGCAGTGCTGCAGATAGGAAGAGCACATCTGGGTGCTGCTTCAGTATGGGATCAGGTGTGATCTCTTGGTTTAGTAGGAAGCAGTCCTGCATAGCACTGAGTATAGCTGAGGCAGAGTATGTTGCAGCCTGTTTAGCTAGTTGTGAGGCAGTATGGTTACGGAAGCTACTGTCTGAGTTATTTGATCTCCCGTTGGATGCTACTGGTATCTTCTGTGATAACTAGAGTTGAGTGAAGCTGTCCGAGAACCCAGTGTTTCATGACAGGTCGAAACACATAGAGATCAAATATCACTATGTCAGGGATATGGTGCAAAGAGGAGCTGTGGAGCTCCTGTACATTGCAATGGACGAGCATATTACAGATGTGCTGACGAAGCCACTAGCCAAGGTGAAGTTCGAGTACTTCAAGGAGAGGCTTGGCGTTCTTCAGATTGATGACAATTCTAGGAAGAAGTGATGGAAACATTTGCTGAAGCCATTCCAAGCATGTTGGAAGGAGGATCCTTCACATGGCTGTGGATGTAAGCGCTGGATGATGAGCATCAGGATGATGTTCTGGTTTCTGCTTTGTATGATCAGTTGGATCATTTATATGTATGTACGCATCATGTTGGATGCTGGATATGATCAGTTGGATCATTTATATGTATATGTATGTACGCATCATGTTGGTTGCTAGATATGATCAGTTGGATCATTTATATGTATGTACGCATCATGTTGGATGTTGGATATTATCAGTTGGATCATTTATATGTATGTACGCATCATGTTGGATGCTGGATATGATCAATAGGATCATTTGTATGTATTTTGTATATGCATCATGTTGGATGCTTGGACCATGTATCTGTATATGTATCAGGTGGATACATTGTATGATCAGGTGGATCATGTATGGTGATATGTATCATGTATTTGTATTTGTATCAGGTGGATACATTGTATGATCAGGTGGATCATGTATGATGATATGTATCAGGTAGATACTTGGTATGCATAAGGTAGATGCATTGTATGATCAGGATGATCATGGATGATGAGCTTCAGGATGTTGCTTCAGATGACATGCAACAGGATGTTGTAGTGATGATGATCAGGATGATCATGTGTACATCAGGATTATGTATGGTGAGTATCAGGTTGATACTCTATGGTCGTGGATTAGGTTGTGCAGATGAGCATATAATTTGGCCCTGGGAGATTTGTAGATAGTCTTTCGAGGTTTTGCCTATGGCATATAATTTGGCCCTGGGATATCTGGCAAATGCTCTTTCGAGGTTTTGCTTTGGGAGGACATATAATTTGGCCCTGGGAGATCTGCAGATAGTCTTTCGAGGTTTTTCCTATGGCATATAATATGGCCCTGGGATATCTGGTAGATGATCTTTCGAGGTTTTGTCCTATGGAATATAATATGTCGCTGGGAGATCCAATAGGTTGGGTTGTGTGCCCGTAATAAGTCCTGGGATGGTCTTGCGAGGTTTTGCCATGACCACATATAATTTGTCCCTGGGAGATCCTATAGGTAGAGCTGTGTGCTCGTAACATCCTGGGATGCTCTTGCGAGGTTTTGTGGTGAGGTCACATATAATATGGTCCTAGGAGATCCTATAGGTAGAGCCGTGTGCTCGTAACAGCCTGGGATTCTCTTTTGAGGTTTTGTGACGCATGTAATAAGTATTGGGGATTCCACAGTATGGCCAGTGATGAAGAAGACCTGTAGGTGGTGGGCCTACATCTAGTATAAAAAAGGACTGGCTCTGTAGAACTTCCTATGATGAGTAGAGTCAGAGATTGGTTGAGATAGCAGCAGCAGTGACGATGATGATGGCGATGCATCGATGACGATGATCCCGAGAAGAAGAATTGTCTAGCAAATCTGTGTCGAGAAATACCTTCCTAGTTAAGAGGGAGTGTTGATGTATATGTAATTTCGGAATGTATTTCATCCATGTATTTCATATATATTTATTGTACCCTTATTAGAGATGTGTTATTCCTCTATAAGGAAGTGTCGTCATGTGGATTGACAAGTGTCGCAAGTGTGTGTACTTGCTGATGGGTTATTAGACCACCATGTGTGGGGTCGGCCTTGAAATATATATTATATTGTGGATGTATCTCGATAGACAAGTCGGCCCCATAGTGTAACTGGGAAAACAGGTTAAGTATAAATAGAGATCGAGAGATCTCTATTTGCATCATTCAGAAAGTCACACTTCTCTCACTCAGAAAGTGGCACACTAATGAGGAGGAGGATCATCTGCTCTAGGAGACTATCTCAAGTGTATTTTGGTTGTACTTTGGTTGAGCCATTGCTCTCTCTATCTCTGAGGAAGTTGTGGGGTTTTTCACGTTAGGGTTTTCCCCACGGAAACTTTCTATCTCTTGTCTCTCATGCTTTTGATTCTTATGATGCTTGTCATGCTTATTGTGATTGTTATGCATTGATATACTGTATATGTTATTCTCTCAGTAAAGATCCAAGAGTATTGTGAATTAATGCTCAAAATTGAACAACACATGAATTTTTTCATGTTCATCCATTCACAATAAATTAAATACTTCAACATTCACAATTTATTTCAAGCAAATAAACACATTCTACTTTCATCCATACATGCATCCAACAATTTTCTGTTTTTATAAATGTATCAATAAAAAGGAAAGAGAGAGTAGTAAGAGTTTTCTTCTCTTAGTCTTGTTCCATTCTGGAACACACACCACCACTTTGGTTTTCATGCTCCTAGCCTCTTTCACTTCCATGTGAATGCTTGACCAGCCCTTCTTGGCTATGACACTTAGTGTCTATGGTCTATTTCAGACCTCTCAACCATGAGGTTCCTCCACATTGTTTTTCTACAACTCCCTTGGCTTCTAGGACCCCCACATGTCCAATAGCACCATCATTCATTTACGTGCAAGCTGAGATTTTTTTTTTTAGGACAGTCACATGTCCACACACATCCTTAAGATGATTTCATAGTCATTGCTTCCAGCAATACCTACACTCAAACATTGAATTAATTCACATGTTTAGTTTATTTTCATAGGAAATCATAACCAAATCATATACACATGTATATTCATAAGCAAGAAATTACAAGATAACCAAATACTTATTTGCATTGGATGTCTTCACTTTATTCCGTAGGGTCCTTCTTTGCTTTACAAGCCTTGGAATCATCTATGGACTTGGATGTTTGGCCAGCGCGTAGGATGCCCCTCAACATGAAATAATCTTGTATGTTTGGCCAGCACGTAGGCTGCTCCACAACATCAAATAATCTTGTATGTTTGGCCAGCACACAGGATGCTCCACAACATCAAATAGTCTTGTATGTTTTTCCAGCATGCAGGCTGCTCCACAACAACAAATAATCTTGTATGTTTGGCTAGCATGCAGGCTACTCCACAACATCAAATAATCAATGCCCAACCAGTCACTCTCTGGATTTACCAAGCAATTTATAGTTCTTTCAGGGTCCTTGCTTCCTGTATGACCAAGGTTTCCAACAAAGAAACAATAGTGCAACAACTTAACTGTTACAAGACTTATACATGAAATCTTCATTATTCCAAACAAGAAATAAATGAAATTGAATACTTATCTGTATTGTGCATTTCCTCTTTGGTCCATAAGGTCCTGCTTTTACTTTATAAGCCTTGGGATCCTCTTGCGGACTGGGATGTTTGGCCAGCACGTAGGCTGCTCCAAGACATCAAATAATTAATTCCCTACTGGTACACCTTCATGCCGACTGGATTTACCAAGCATTTGGTGGTGCCCAACCAGTCCCATACCCGGTTGGCCCTCTCCATTTCCGAGCCAACACATCCATCTGGGTCATCGACCAATGGAAGGTAACTGCACACTGACCATTATAGGTCAAGGCTCTACTACTCCACCTTAGGCTTGTATCATCCTTTCAAATGTATCACAATCCCTCAATGAGCATAACAATTCTTCACCCACACAAGGGTGGCACTCCTTCTCTTGTGCAAATTGGCGGTTCCCTTTAGGAACTCTTTAGGTGACTTTCTTAACTGCAGGCTATCATGGCCCCATGATACCCACTCACACTTCACAAAGGTTACCACTACTCATACAGTCCTCTTGAGTACCCTTTTCTTCACTTTTTTCTTTAATGTGCAGCACCAAATTTCATATGTATAAACTGTCAACACAAAATGGATAAGCAAGCTCATCAGTATTGCTGCTCCAAAACTATAAACATATTTCATAACATTCACTATCCAACATTGAAACACCAGGAATGCGTCCATTCCCTTAGGGTGTAGTCAATATTGGCATCCCTAACATAACTCAACACTAGAAAGGTGTGCACTCCCCACTGATGTGAACTATGTAGGTCCTAATCATACTTCGAGCAGTCTGAATAATATAAGCAAATGGAATATGCTCTGCGTAGTAATTCTAACAATTAGATATGCCCATATACATATATATATATATATATATATATCAGTCAGGGTTTACAGAACACTTATCCATTTGCAGATGTAGTCTTTCTCTTCATTAATGAGAAATGGGGGCTCCTTCTCTGAGTTGACAGTCCCTCGATTTTCCATCCCAAATCCTTTTGATGTTACATAACTCTCATACGTCTTACTAACATAATCTTCACCATCTCACTCATATTGTTCACCAATCATGCAGTGCGGATGAGACATTAATAATGTCTAATGGTGTTTCACCCGAAACCCATTTCCAAATCATGGAATCCCTTCCCATGAAGTTTGGCTTCTGCAGGCCATCACACATGGTCTTCCTGCAACGTGTCTTCCTGACACATTCCCCAAATAGCCAAACAATCAACAACATTTAACAATAAAATTCAAATGTGATTGTTCCATAACCAATTAATGGCATTAATAATTAAATTCAATATGAATTTGCAACTCTGTCTACTACAGAAATTGATTTTCTTAGCCATGAGGCTATCCTCATATTTCTTGGCTCTTGTAAGTGGCACCATTCTATCCATTATGGGTTTATGTTTTCTACCATACATGAACATCCACCTGCAACATGTCCTCTTGACACAATTTTACATAAGCCAAACAGTCATTAGCAATTATTAGCAAAATTTCAAATCTGAGATTTACAATTCTTCTTTCTAACAAAGCTTAGATTTCTCGACCATGAGATTCCTTCTCATAAGCTCTAAATCGAATCTCAAAATATGTTCCCTACAGAAATTAGATTTGAAACCATGATATTATTCTCATAAACTTAAATGAGAACATTTTCAGATTTGTTTAATGCATAAGTTGAATTTCACACCCATGAGAATCTTCTCATAACCTTTGGCTTTTGCACATGGTAGACTCCAGCCTTCATCATGGACTTACCCACATTGCCATGCCTAGAAAAATCTACTTGAAATCTAAAACTTCAATCAGCCAAACACTTTGTAATTCTCCATACATATAATATTTCATTGCTGCAACAATCACTGAAGCATTTTTTAGAATTATAACATTCCATAATTCAAACACTTCCAACTGTTAACATATCAATATCACCAAAACTCATTTACTTCATGTGCATCATTATCATACTAAAATTACAAGGTACAGTCGCATCATTTATGCAATCAACTTAAAGCTTTTAAATGCTCATTAATTCATAGCCATTCCCCAAATATCCAAATAGTCAACAACATTTAACAATAAAATTCAAATGTGATTGTTCCATAACCAATTAATGGCATTAATAATTAAATTCAATATGAATTTGCAACTCTGTCTACTACAGAAATTGATTTTCTTAGCCATGAGGCTATCCTCATATTTCTTGGCTCTTGTAAGTGGCACCATTCTGTCCATTATGGGTTTATGTTTTCTACCATACATGAACATCCACCTGCAACATGTCCTCCTGACACAATTTTACATAAGCCAAACAGTCATTAGCAATTATTAGCAAAATTTCAAATCTGAGATTTACAATTCTTCTTTCTAACAAAGCTTAGATTTCTCGACCATGAGATTCCTTCTCATAAGCTCTAAATCGAATCTCCAAATATGTTCCCTACAGAAATTAGATTTGAAACCATGATATTATTCTCATAAACTTAAATGAGAATATTTTCAGATTTGTTTAATGCATAAGTTGAATTTCACACCCATGAGAATCTTCTCATAACCTTTGGCTTTTGCACATGGTAGACTCCAGCCTTCATCATGGACTTACCAACATTGCCATGCCTAGAAAAATCTACTTGAAATCTAAAACTTCAATCAGCCAAACACTTTGTAAGTCTCCATACATATAATATTTCATTGCTGCAACAATCACTGAAGCATTTTTAGAATTATAACATTCCATAATTCAAACACTTCCAACTGTTAACATATCAATATCACCAAAACTCATTTACTTCATGTGCATCATTATCATACTAAAATTACAAGGTACAGTCGCATCATTTATGCAATCAACTTAAAGCTTTTAAATGCTCATTAATTCATAGCCATATCATTTATACAACTCTGTCCTTCCAACAGAGCACTCTGGAAGCCTTCCAATCATGACTACCTTCATACAATTCTTCCCCTGCATTCATAGCAGCTCATGAAATGATCTCATAATTATCATTAATTCATCATTTCATCTATTGCTCAATTGTAATGAGACATATACATATATCACAATCATGCATGCACACAATACATCTCCTCAGGTGTAGCTACCCACATGCATGCATATTCACAACATTTACTCAAGTTTTTCATATGCATTCACTCAATGCTTAACTACAAGATTTATAAAATCTCTTAATGCACATCCACTCAATGCCACCTTGCATTGTTTCATGAGTACTATGCATTCAAGCATATTATGACTTAATCATGACTATCTCATATAACATGCATTACCATAATCAGGACCACTGGTCCTCACTTGCTTTGGTTGTTAAACTCACAATCGACATACTCAAATGGCATGATATAATTTCATATGAATGCATTGAGATTCTAAACAAGTATAGGGTGTAAGGATCATTGACTTCACTTATCCACACCTCACCATACTCGGTAGGTTAACATTCCCATTCGAGCACTCAATACCACATGCAAACCAAATCAATATAGTTCAAACATAGTCGAAGGGATCTTACCAAATCCTCTTTCAACATTCACGCAATTATGCATCAATAACCATTACCTGCATGGTTGTCATTAACATCACTTGATGTTACCTGATCGGTTGGCCTCTTACCAAGGCTACACAGTCATTTTGCCAACCTCATGATCACAGATTTGTTGCACCATCCTTTCTTCATAAGGTTGTTGGCTTCATGCAACAACATCCTCAACATATTTAGCCATGCTTATGTTGTCTTTGGTCCTACAACCAAAACCAATCACAAATAGTGATTATCAACCACAATATTTACCATTAGTGGTTCACTGCATATGTAAAATCTCACTACTTTTACCAATATGTAATGTCATATGCATGCAAAACATATACTCATGCATTGTGCAATGTTTATTAATATGCCAATCAATGCATATTCATGCCAGTCATCTAATCTCTTGCATTTTCAGCATTCTCATGCCATAATTTTATGCACATAAAGCTTATAAAATATAAATGCAGTTAGCAAGACAGGGGTTAAGGAATTCTCCCTTTCCAATCTCTCATATTTGCATGAACTTCATCTTCCACATCGTAGCTGGTTCGATTTAATGGCATGCTACTTCCAGGCATGCAATTCTAGAATTTGCCCATATTGACAACAATTTTGCCAAACAGCCACTGGCACTTTTATGCTCCAATTATCTATGGTGTATGATAACTTCCTTCAAATTATGATTATGCACCACTATTCCCTGCTGGATAGGATTTCCAATGCCTATCCCTGTGCTCCATTCCGACCTCGGGTGTGGAAACTACGTTATTTCAAAAATGACATCTTTCACCCCAATTCTGCACATTTTTACATAGTTTTATTTTGGTCCAGAATGCCAACTTCAGCCACCTGTGGAAGAAAATCTATGAAGAATCACGAAATTTTTTCTACCGGGTGAACTTAGTCCATATAGCAAGGAACACTTAGCAACCCGCAGATCTCTGTTCTGATGTTCCATTCATCTTCTATAAAATTATGGGTTTGACTACTTTTCACTTTTCACATTTTTCCAAAATTCCAAATTTTGGGCCAAAAATGGCTATTTCCCAAACGGTGCATTTCTAGAAAATCTTTGTCTAATGGAATATGTTTGGTTTACTGAGAATATAAAATGCTGAGTTCAGTAATTTTCTTGATTCCGAATTATAGTGTCACTTTCAACCACTGCAAGCTTTTCAAAATCCAAAAAACATGGCCCAAAATAGTGCTTTTTGGCCTTCTTGCACACCCCGACTCCACATCTTTTAGAGTTTGGCTCCAAAACTCCAAACTTAACACAATGCCTGCTCCATGACTGTCCCATATTAGTTTTGGCTGAATCCAACCTTCTGTCAAGCGTCGGAACACCGATTTGTAAAAGCCATTCATTCTGATTTTATGCCAAATCAGAGCATAATGGGCTTGGGATCTTCACTGGTTCATTCATGGCCTCCGTCAATGGCCTTAGGATTCCACTGAACTCATCAAATTCTGACCTTGCATGCTCCTGTTACCCAAAAATCAATTTTCGGGCTCTAGTTATTTCCTTGATTTAAGGCTAGACTGACTCTTAACTGAATATATCACTCCGATGGACCTCCAGTGAGACTAGATTGCCCATTCTAACTACAGTTAGCTCCTCATGTGCCCTCCACTGAGCCTCCTTCATTCAGTTAGTGCCTCCATGTGCTAGTTACACCTACCACACTCAGTTAGACTCAGTTTGACATCTGGTTGACAATTACTTGTGCATTGATGACTCCACTGATGATGATGAGGACTCCTAGTTGTGCTCTGATGACACTCTATTGATCTGATGTTCACTCTATGAGAGGCTAATTCGAATTTCCACCTTGGCATTCAACACCATTGTACTATTTATTGTTCATATTTGTGATTAATGAATTAGTGTGTGTGAACGTATTTTGCTTCTATCCGAGTTCTACTGTATTATTATTTTGTTGCTCATTTACACTGCATTGACCACTCTTCTTCTATCTTCCTACTTACTGATAATATTTCTTGTGAGGTATACATCAGCTCTTAGATCTGCTATGAGGATTTTCACATGGAATCAGAGCATGTTGAGAGTATTGTCTATCTCCATTCCTGAGAATTTTTTGCAGGTTATTATCAAGATTTCGAGTGTAGCAGTTTCTGCACTTTTGCAGCAGTAGCAGTTGCAGACATTTTCTATTTTTTTTGCAGGTCTTCTTCAAATTCCATGTATTCAGAAGAAATCCCTCTGATTTCCCCATTCAACTATGATGAATGGGAACCACAGATGATATCACATTTGAAGAGACATGGTCTCTTTGATTATTTTTTTGAAAGAGAGTTCGAATCCTCTGAAGAAGAGAATGACTGGTTAAATAAAGGTGACAGTGTCTATGGAGAAATTATGCTTGCTATGTCTTGTTGTATGTTTACCCACTTCATTGATTCTGCTGAATCTCCAAAAGAGCTATGGGTCCATCTAGATGAAAGATTTGGTAAATAGAATGAAGGGATTGGTCCAAACCCTTTCAAGAGCAAGCCCAGTCATGCATTCACCCTCCTTGATGATCTCATTGATCATGAATCAGTATCAAAAATATCTCATATTGAAGTTGTCCACAAAGAAGAAGAACTTGCAGATTCTACACTCATGCTCCAAAGTCCTTCTATTTCAAATTCTGTGCTAGTTCACACTCTAGAAATTGCAGAGGTTCCTAAATCCTCTCTTGCACCAGAGTCTGTTGGTTTTCATAATGATCTACTGAATGTTTCGGAGTTCAAATTAGCCATTGGAGGTAATGCATTCGCTCTCCTTGATCAATCACCTCTTATTTACTACTCTAAGATCATTATTTCATGCTCTCAGAAGGTTATTGAAGATGATGGCCATTGCCATTTGCTTGGGATAATTTCTCATGCATTTATTGGTTTAGATATCACCTCTAATGGTTCAAAGGAGATCTTAAGCAACCATTTTTCAAGTCTTGGATCTGATTTGGATTGCAAGCAATCACTGATATTTGATGGTTCTTTTGGGCATAATCTCACCCATTATGGTTCAAAGGAGAAAACAAAAGACTATCTGCATATTCATGGATTTGATCTTACCTCAAATGATTTGAATCGCAGGTTCCAGGATCATCCTCCTACTTTTGGATTTGTTCTCATCACATTCGATCTGAAGAGCAAGTACAAGCACATGATTTTTGAGCATGAACCACTTCTTCCCAAGAAGAAGGTACCTCCAGATATATGACCAAGAATCACACCTGCTTGAGTTTGGAGCATTTATTTTTTGTGTGTGTCTTACAGTCTATTTTGAGGGGGGGTATTTTTCCCATGAGGTTTTCCCCATTTCCTTGGTTGATTGACTGTTATTATTATTCATTTGTATTGGGTGACCTTTGGTATCAGTTACCAGGGCCCAGGATGGATTAAGGGGGGGTGTTAGGATATTCCCATACTCCATCCTAGTCCTACCAGCATTTTCATTATTTGCATTTTCAGTCTTGCATGCATTTCTTCATGCAGCATGCATTCTACATGCATGCATCCCAGTCATCAGTCCCAGCACCTAGCCCTCAGTTAGCTAGCCTCGAGAGCTTCTCACGGATTAGTTTTATCCCTCCTAGTGCTTAGTGCACCCTGCATGCAATTGCATGCATCTCATGCGTCCTCTCTCACCTACCACTCAGTTGCACTTCAAGTAGTTGAGTTATCTTTAGTTCTTTCATTGATTTAAGACTAGAATGACTCTCAACTGACTGTATCACTCCGATGGACGTCCAGTGAGACTAGAATTCCCATTCTGACTCCGGTTAGCTCTTCATGCTCCCTCCACTAAGCCTCCTTCATTCAGTTAGTGCCTCCATGTGCCAGTTACACCTACCACACTCAGTTAGACTTAGTTTGACATTTGGTTGATAGTTACTTGTGCATTGATGACTCCACTAATGATGATGAGGAATCCTAGTTGTGCTCTCATGACACTGATGATGATGAGGACTCCTAGTTGGTTGCCACTTGAAATGGATCTCGGTGCTGAGATTGGGGTTCGCCCCAAAATTTGACTGAAAAAACTATTTTTAGCCCCAATTTACAAAAAATCCTTATTTCTTTTATCCAAATAACCATTAAATTCCTTTTACTTGCCCAACCTTGGAAAAAATCTTATGAATTATGAAATGAACCAATCCTTGAGGCTACCAAACCACCAAATGAAATCGTGGAATTTATATGACGATAACACCAACTCCCGCAAGAATAAAATAGTGCTAACACTCAGCATCAACCAAGATTTGATTGACTTCAAGCACTTCGTCATTGCTTGTTGATGGATCTAAGGAACTAACATTTTGATGTCTATGGTTTTCCATGTACAACCTGGCCTTTTCTCTTATCTCATGGGCCTTTTCAGGGGGTGGCTCCTTCCTTCTAGACTTTCTTTTATTATTACGTATGTTTCCCATATTCAATACATCTTTTAACAAAACAAAAATATCACCCTTGCAAGAATAAATAATAAATAAGATATTAAAACTCGATGTAGCAATTGATTATGTAAAACAACATATAGTGAGGATGTTTTCATATAATCGTAAAAGCTATTGAGAATGCCCTATATATAACAACAACATCACCTCTAGGAACTCAAATGGATGGTATTGGATGGTGGTATGGGATGTTAGTAGGAGAAAATTCCCTACAAAAGGAGAAGCTCTTACTCACTTCATTTTCATGTTTTGGATGAGGGAAAATAGCCCCAAAAGATTAAGAGTTTCATTCTTTAGGTGTTTGTGTGAGTTGTTGTAGTGAAATCATGAGGAATTCAACAAATGTTTGTGTACTAGATGGAGTTATGTGATTATGAAAGGTTATTGGTGGTGATGCAAGTGTTAAAATTCAATATGCCAAGACAAAAAATAGCAGCATTACATTCCATTTCACAATAATAGCATATACAGAATCACTGAAGAAACAACAAGCATAGCATAAACACAAGAGACACAGATTTATCCTGGGAAACCCTCATGGGGTAGAAAACCCAGCAAAGCTTCCTCAATATAGATGACCAACAATATACAAAGATGCAAACCAAAGGCATGATCTCCTTCTCCACCATAGCAGACCTCTCCTCCACAAGTGCGCTACTCTCAAGTGAGTGAGTGTGTGGAATGAGGAATACACCTCCTCTATTTATACACTACTCCGACTTGTTTTTTACACAAGACATGTAGGCTCGTATTTAACCAATGGGTTAAATACACCACTACAACTAACTGGGCCGACCCCTCTAGGGTGGTCTAATAACCCTTTGACCCACATAACACACATAGGGCCGACCCCCACTAGGGAAGTCTAATAACCCAAGTTACCACATTCCGATGGAGGAATAAATATCTCCGGATATACAATAAGATCTTCACGGAGGAATGAAACATCTCTGGAATAATAAAGTACAAATATAATATTCTTTGAAGTTATAATATCTCAACACTCCCCCTTAACGAGAAGGATATTATAACATCATCTGCGCGAGCAAGGAGTCATCAACATCATACATGATACATCTATAAATCATTGGAAGCTTTCTCAACATCATCAGTAACTCGAGCAGTTACTGGAACATCTTCAATACTGGAACATCAACATCTTCAGTATTGAGTCTTTATCTTCTGTAGCACTTCGAACAGCTACAACAACATCAACCTCTGGATCCTTACGATCATCAGCATCGTCATCATATGATCATCAACATCGGGATCATCTCGATCTATAGCCTCTGGATCATCTCACTCTACAGTATCTGGATCATGACGATCTACAGCATCTGGATCATCTCGATCTACAGCATCTGGATCATCTCGATCTACAACATCTGGATCATTACGATCTACAGCATCAACATCTGGATCATCTCGATCTACAACATCTGAATCATCTTGATCTACAACATCTGAATCATCTTGATCTACAACATCTGGATCATCTTGATCTTACAGCATCAGTATCCACACTGATACATCTATCATCAAAACATGTATTCTCACTAATACATCTATCATCAAAAGCATGTATTCTCACTAATACATCTATCATCAAAAGCATGTATTCTCACTAATACATAGCAGCATATCCTGCAACACAGACGATCATATTACAGGATGATCAATCCCGCTCTCTTTAGGACATAGGTCCATGGATGATACAATCTAGTCATGTACCTTTTGAACCGAGGTCCAAGGACGATCCAGTCCTACCATGTACCTTTTGAACCGAAGTCCAGGGACGATCTAGTCCTATCATGTACCTTTTGAACCGAGGTCCAGGGACGATCTAGTCCTATCATGTACCTTTTGAACCGAGGTCCAAGGACGATCCAGTCCTATCATGTACCTTTTGAACCGAATTCCAGGGACGATCCAGTCCTATCATTCAATTCTCGGAGACCTCATGTCTACGGCTCAATTCACAGGACCAAAGTTCGAGGACGATCCAATCCCCTTACCTGTTCATTCAGGATTTTTATTCTCGGAGACATCTTGTCTACGGCTCAATTCACAGGACCAAAGTCCGAGGACGATCCAATCCCCTTACTTGTTCATTCAGGATTTTATTCTCGAAGACATCTTGTCTATGGCTCAATTCACAGGACCAAAGTCCGAGGACGATCCAATCCCCTTACCTGTTCATTCAGGATTTTTATTCTCGAAGACATCTTGTCTACAGCTCAATTCACAGGACCAAAGTCCGAGGACGATCCAATCCTCAACCGTACATTTAGGACTATGTCCAAGGATGACTTAATCCTTAACCGTACATTTAGGACCATGTCCAAGGATGACTTAATCCTCAACCGTTCATTTAGGACCATGTCCAAGGATGACTTAATCCTCAACCATTCATTTAGGACCACGTCCAAGGATGACTTAATCCTCAACCGTTCATTTAGGACCACATCGAAGGATGACTTAATCCTCAACCGTACATTTAGGACCACGTCCAAGGATGACTTAATCCTCAACCGTTCATTTAGGACCATGTCCAAGGATGACTTAATCCTCAACCATTCATTTAGGACCACATCCAAGGATGACTTAATCCTCAACTGTGCATTTAGGACCACATCCAAGGATGACTTAATCCTCAACCGTACATTTAGGACCACGTCCAAGGATGACTTAATCCTCAACCGTCCACCAAGGACTTCATTCTTGAAGACATACATCTACGGCTCTCTTGAGGATGATGCAATCCTATCATGTCCACCAAGGACTTCATTCTCAAAGACATACATCTACGGCTCTCTTTAGAACATGTGTTCAAGGATGATGCAATCCCCTCATCACCTTAGACCCTGTCTAAGGACCATCCACCAACCTCTCTTTTGGCATCACCAATATAGGTATCCACATCATTGATCTCACTGTCGATGTGGGAAATCTCATCATAAGTGATCACATCACTCCCCCTTTCGAGGAGGGTCTTTCTTAACTATATTAAGTTTGTCTTGGAAAACTTTACTTGAGGTAGAGGTTTGGTTAGTACATCGGATCGGTAGAAGTTTGGTTAGTACATTGGTAACTTGTTACAAATTCAAACTTTTGGTTCCTTTCTGCACCATATCTTGGAACACTAGATTCTATGCCATCTTGATACAACTCTGTTTGTCACATAGGATCATAGTTGGGTCTATCTCTAAGTCAAACAATCCTGAAGCCATACTGCTTCATAACTTAGCAGAGCAAGCAGCCATATATTCTGCTTGTGCTAAGAGCCACACTAGATTGTTTCCTGCTAAACCATGAGATCATGGCTGATCCCAGACAATAACATCCTCTCGATGTGCTCTTCCTGTCTGATACACTTCCTTCCCAATCAACATCTGTGTAGCCATCTGAAGTCATGATCTCCAAGATAATATAGATCAAAGTCTATTGTATCATTTAGGTACCGTATCACATGATTTGCAGCTTATCAGGTAAACACATCTAGTTTCCACTAGATACTGACTCAAGGTGTTCACAACAAAGCATATATTTGACCTAGTATTCGTTAGACATATCAATGACTCAGTATTTTGTCTGTACAGAGTTCTATCCACTAACTCTGATGAGTCATCTGCTAACAACTTCAAGAGTGGCCATACCAACACATCAAGTCCTTTTAATATTTCTCAGCATACTTTCCTTGGTTGAGAAAGATTCCTTCTGAGCCTTGCCATACTTCCAGACCTAGGAAGTAATGCATCAATCTGAGATCTTTCATTTTCATTTCTGCAGCCATCTTCTTCTTTCTTTTCATGATCTGTTTCTCATGCTTTGTCAGAAAGAGATCATCGTCATACAATAATGCTATGTTATGTTCATCATCCACAACCTTAAGGTAAAGGTTAGGAACAACTTTACTTTTGGTAAAGTCCAAGCTTATCAAGAAACTGTCAATTCTCTCTTTGTGACTGAACATCATTCACACTCTGCATTGAATGATCTTCTGCATATCTATCTGTGCCATCTCTTGTTAGATGGGTCTACTGATATGAGCCTCAATATCATTTGAACTCTGTGGTGAGTTCCTTCTTGCATCTATGTCATCTGTGTATAGAAACAATATTCAACCTTGTAGCAAAGGTTGAGATCCTCATCACCCATGGTGATCATTCAGCTCATCGATTGATTATCGATCCTGGGAACCCATACAGAACCTGATTCACACTTCTTCTTTAATTACACCATTAAGAGAATGGTCTTATCTAGCCACTTGGAGCAAACATCTCATCATGATTCTCTTCCTCTTTCTAAGAGAATCTTCTAGCCACAAGCCTTCTATAGTGTGTTTGATTTGTAAATATTCTGTTGAACATCCATCGCTTGTTCAGTGTTCATCATTCATCATGATCTTTCCTACAAATAAAAATTAAGTACATGATTAGTAATACTTCATAATCATCAAATCATATTGACATGATAACCTATTATGCATACAGATATTGTTTACATAGTTATGCAACTATTTTGACCAATACTTTGGCACAACACTTTCCCATATCCTGTATGCATACAGTGGCTATCTAGATGCCTTCCATCTCTACCAGAACATACTATCGAGAGTGTGCAAAGCTCTCAGCATGTCAGCAAAGAGGTTTAATTCTAGACAAGCAACAATGGAATGTTTGTCCAACTTACCAATCATATGCATATTAGTAGCATGATATATTCTAGGAATACAAATATGCATACAAGCAATATCATTTACTATTTCTAATAACAACTCAAATACTTATCTTTTATGTTTGTTTGGTTTCCTCCCGCTTGATCTTCTGTATGTCTTCTGAACTTCTATTCATTCTATACCACTGTGCATGCTCAAGTGTGCACTAGTGTCATCCTCATGATCTCATACACAAACATACATTCATTAGTATATTCTCAATATTATCAAAACATTCTAATTCTAAATAATCATGATCATTAGTATTCAGGGTTTCAAGGAAGTCTTCTTTTACTCATGCATATTCTTGTTTGATCTAGTTAGTTAAATCATCAACTAAGATAAGAGACATAATATGCATAAACCCTTGATTACTAACTTTATGAATAAGCATAACCAATCATACCAAGTATGCTTATATAAGGGATCCTAACACAAGGTAAGATTCTAACATGACATAGGAAAACATACCTGGATTAGTATACCTGCTTAGTTATGTACAACATACATAAACAATCTCTTCAATGATTAGAGATCCTGAGCTAGAACCTGCATGTCTCATAGGTTAAACATAATATAAAAAAGTCATACATACCTCGTAAGTGGATGAGTCTTTGTCTTCATGTTGTCATGGTCATGGAACTTGATTTGTCTTTTGTGATGTACCTGTATCTTGTTAGCAGACAACATCAACCTCACACAACACCATAATGCATAAGTACAATCATATAGCCCTAATCAATGAATGTCTTCGATCATTCGCATGCATTCATACTGTTACTAGGGTGATAAGACAATTCTAACATTAATCAAGATTGTACTAATAAATAACATGAAGACAAACACATTATGAACTTAATCAAGAATCGGATTTCAAGACATACCTGAACCTCCTTAAGTCATACCTGTCAAGACTTCTTTTAGTCTTCTTATGTAAGGCCTTAGCCTCAACTCCCCCTGAAACTTGATCTGGAGCTTGATTAGGGTTTGCTAGAGAAACCCTAAAAATTCAATCTTTGAATTTCACACTTCTGAATGGATGGAAGGATGTGTCTTGTTGAGCTAATCAAACTAGCATACTTCAATTTTGAAATCTCCAAAATTTGACCCCTCAAAATTGCCTTTGAAACTTCTGGATCTTCTGGAAAGGAACCCGAACTAGGGTTTGATGAAGCCCACCCTTCTGTTCAATCAAAAGGTTCGATCCAAGGCTCTAAACTCTTATTTTTATGAGGAGCTTCCAGCCGTGGTTACGGACTTCAAAAATTCCAACTTTTGCTGAAGCCCTAATTTTCCATCTTTCCGATCAAAATCCCGAACTGGGGTTTGATCAAGCCCAATATTCTACCCAACCAAAAAATTCGATATTGGTCTCTAAATTTCAATTTTCCTGAGTAGCATTCAGCCATGGATTCCAATTCCAAAAATTCTAACTTTCTCCGAAAACCTAAATTCTAGAAGCCATGAATGAAGGTGCTCCAAAAATAATTCTGTTTTGACAAAAATATGTACCTGATTGTTTCTACTGTAACTCTGAAATTTTCACTCCACAGGGTCTGAAAACATTTTTTTTGGTAGCCTGACTTGTCATCTTTCCATCCCGACAGGTCTGACCTCAATTGGATTTTCTGATAGAGAGTTATGCCAAGTGTCGCAACGTGACCTGTTTATGTGGTAAAACAGGAGAGCAAACTTGTACGGCGTGCCACGTGTCACTGGTTCAACTTCGGCCTCTGAAAATTTTTCCTGAGATAGTACAGTCTGTGTACTACCTGTCACTTTTTATGAAATTTCATTTGGAGCTTCCTAGCCCAATTTATGCCAAGTGTCACAACGTGACTTGTTTATGGGATGAAACAGGAGAGCTAACTTGTACGGAATTCCACATGTCACTGGTTCAACTTCGGCCTCTGAAAACATTTCTTGAGATAGTAAGGTCTGTGTACTACCTGTCACTTTTTACAAATTTCATTTGGAGCTTCCTAGACGAAGTTGTGACCTTTTTGCCTAGGTCACCTGATTTTGACTGAGATCTGGAAGAGGCAGAAACCCTAACTTGTACTGATCATAACTTACAAAGTACAACGAATCTGAGGGTACCCTTTGGACACAATATACCTGGAGATGTTATGTACGACCTGTAAAGGTTTCATATCCTGAACCTTCTCCAAAATGGATTTATGGCGAAAGTTCCACGATGACTGGTTTTTTCTATATAAAACCCTAACCTTCAAATTGTCGTAAGTAAAGCAAGTGTCGTAAGTGCCATACATTGCCTTCCTTCAGGTTAGCTCTGATACCATGTTAAAATTCAATATGCTAAGATAGAAAATAGCAGCATTACATTCCATTTCACAATAATAGCATATGCAGAATCACTAAAGAAACAATAAGCATAGCATAAACACAAGAGACATAGATTTATCCTGGGAAACCCTCATGGGGTAGAAAACCCAGCAAAGCTTCCTCAATATAGATGACCAGCAATATACAAAGATGCAAACCAAAGACATGATCTCCTTGTCCACCATAGCAGACCTCTCCTCCACAAGTGCGCTACTCTCAAGGGAGTGAGTGTGTGGAATAAGGAATACACCTCCTCTATTTATACACTACTCCGACTTGTCTTTTACACAAGACATGTAGGCTCGTATTTAACCAATGGGTTAAATACCCCACTACAACTAACTGAGCCGACCCCTCTAGGGTGGTCTAATAACCCTTTGACCCACATAACACACATAGGGTTGACCCCCACTAGGGAAGTCTAATAACCCAAGTTACCACATTCCGACGGAGGAACAAACATCTCCGGATATACAATAAGATATTCATGGAGGAATGAAACATCTCCGGAATAATAAAGTACAAATATAATATTCTTTGAAGTTACAATATCTCAACAGCAAGTAAGTTTTTTTCATTATCTTCATGAAAGGTTGAAAGCATTGCTTGGTGCATGTTGTAGTTTTTTTTGTGGTAAGATGTTATTATTGTCTATGTTGAAGATTAAGAAGACTAAAATACATTTATCATACAATTCATGAGGAAAAACTAAAATAGATACAATTCAAACAAAGTGAATGAAGACTAAAATACATTTAACAAGATAAAATTGTCACCATACCTCAAGGATTATGATTACTCTTTGCTTCAAATGTAAAATGCTCTTTTGATGTATCCACTATATGAAGAAGAGTTCAAGTGTGTCCAAGCAGCATGAGAATTCAATCCAAGGAGACAAATAGAGTCCATTTGTTTTGTATTCAATCAAAGGAGCCAAATAGAGCCCAACTGGTGTGTATTCAATCAAAAGAACCAAATAGAGTCCAACTAGTGTGTACTCTATCCAAACTGTCAAAGAAACACTAAATGGTATGTGAATTCAATCCAAAATGAAAAATGGTGTTCAGACTGT